>BSBN01000042.1:3685000-3933692 GCA_027924645.1 Cunninghamia lanceolata
TTTGGAAACTATCAGGACACAGGAGTAGGCGCCCTAGTCCAAGTGGTCCTCAAAATCTGGGTACACTATCTCTGAAACCTTCTCTCTACGCTTTTGTGATCAATTTTACCAATTGTTTCATTAGTTTCTGAGTATTTCTAATTTAAGGCATAATTAGGGTTTTACTTGGTTGAAAGGAAAACACTTGATAAAACCTTAGTTAGGGCCTTAGGTTTCAAAACCATGCAAGCATAAGGGACAGACAAAGTGATTAGAAGCTTGTTCATAAGCTCAGTCCTTGTCCTCCCAATGCTTAGTGGAGAAATGGTAGTACTTAACATAGTTTAAACAAACTATCCAATTTTCCCCTAAACATTTTGGTGAACCCAAGCTTTAAAGAATTTGCATCCTTTTAAACTTCAGATCTTAAATAATTTGTTGTTCTAGAGCATAATTGGATTGAAAAACCTCTTTAGTGAAATTGCATATGTTAAATTATGGATTACATTCTTTATCGTTTCACTAAAAGAGTTAGAAATTATCATTTATTGTTGGATATTATGTTTCATTTGCAAAGACCATCATTGTGCATTTAAATCTTGGTTTAAATAGAGTATGTTAAAATGTCAGATTATTTTTTGCAAGATTTTCATGCTTATGATGAGCCATTTAGTCGTGATGACTTCGATATGTTAGATGAAACCCTTGAGGACTTTATCTCAATTGAACATTCCACTACAGCCTCTAAGCCATCATTATTTCAAAGATTTGTAAATGCGATTTATGTGCCTAAATCTAAGGAAGAGATTGAAAAAGTGAAAATTGTGGTCACTCTATGTGCAAATGTGGTTCAACCATCCTCTAAACATGTGCTTGTTGTTAAAGGTCTTTCATCTCCTCCTCGATCTCCTGATCACATTTATGATTATGCAAAACAAATAGTGAATCAAAACTCACAACAAACCAATCATAATGTGGTTGCTCATGCATACAACACTCGAAATAACAAACAAAGTACACAACAAATGAATATTCTGATATCTTTACCAGCTTCTTAACCTATGCTTCCTCAAGCACCTCGTTTAACATATAAAGGTGGTAAAGACTATGATCTTGTATAGCAGCTTCGCGCTACTCTTGCAAAGATATCTCTTTGGGAACTTATACAAACTTCACCTACTTACCATGGAATGCTACAAGAAGCTTTACAAAAGGTGATTGTTCCTCTTGCTGTAAAACCAAATGATGTTGCCACTTTACTAGATTGTATGCATGCAACAAAAATAGATATTTTGTTTCAACAACATAAATTACCATCTCTCGAGGTTCAGAATCAGTATGATCCTTTGGTTATCTTTATCATAATAAACAAAACATTAGTTAAGAGAGTTATGATTGATAATGGATCAGCCCTTAATGTTTGTGGCATTGATTTATTGCATAAGGGTAAAATTGATATATCTGCCATCAAACCGGAATCATTAAGTATCCATGGCTTTGATAATGTTGGATGACAATTCGTGGGCACTATATCTGTACCCATACAAGTGGGACCTGTGATGGTGCCTACCTTGATTCATGTAATGCCTGTTCTCTATCTTATAACATGATTCTTGGTAGACCTTGGATATATGCATTAGGAGTAGTTCCTTCTACTTTACATCGTTCAATTAAGTTTATATTTAAAGGTAAACTGCATACTATCCATTTGGATCCTAAACCTAATAATTGTTTGCAAATGGAAGTGCATAAGCATGTTATTTGTCCTAAGAGTTTGAACAATCTGAAAGTTGATTCATCAGCTCCTCTTGCCTCTAAAAATGTTATGCAAGAGTCCAAGCAATCGAATGCATTTGTTGGTGATGACTGGGGTTTTCTAGATTTTGCATCTTCCTCCACATGAGAGTATAAATTTAAAAACCCCGTCCCTGAAACATCAAATATTGCATCGATCACATCGCCGGCTTCGAATGATAAACATAAGACTTCTTTGATGACAAATAAGGATAATACTCTTAGTTATACTACTGATATGAAACTTATGAAGCTCCACCTTCCTCTAAAGAAATGGTCTCTCTCTATGACAGAAGATTCTGAATCCTTTACAAAAATTGTGACTATGTAGGTAATGGTTGTGGCATAAATCAACAAGGAATCAAAGTCCCTATAGAATCCACTACGCGACATTGCTCAAATGGCATTGGATATAATCCTTTTAGGGAGTCTAAAGCCCACAAATGCCCTACTCTAAATGTGAATACAATATCAACACTTAGTTTGATATTCCCTGAGATGATTGACATCAATTGTCCTCCAGGATCACTTCCATTGGATATGTTTACGGTAGATGAAGTGATAATGGAATTCTTAGGTGCTTATGATGGTATTCCTCGTTATCACCATAAACGTGGCCTACCTTATTGTTTAAAGAATGATGCATATTTTGGAAAGACTATTAGCACAATAACTGCTATAGTAGAGCATAATGAAGAACTTGAAGAACAATTACAATCCTACAATCCCCCAGACCACAGTACTCTCCTTAATGAAAAGACTGTTGATGTCGTTATGGATAAGGATAACCCTGAAAAAGTTATCCCTATTGGTGATTGTTTAAATACGGAAGAAAAAGAAGAAATGACTAAACTGTTGAATGAGTTCTTAGAATTATTTGCTTGGAATTATTCAGACATGCTTGGTATATATCCTCAAATTGTAACGCATAATATTGTGTTAAAACCAGATGTTAAGCCTTTCAAACAAAAGATTCATAAGATGAATCCTAAGATTGCTTTGCTTGTTAAAACTGAAATAGAAAAACTTTTACAAGTTGTTTTATCTAACCTATTGATTACTCTCCATGGATCTCGAATATTGTTGTCGTCACTAAACCTGATGGTCGTATAAGAATGTGCACAGATTTTTGAGACTTAATTCTTCATCTTTGAAAGATGATTTTCTGCTCCCTAATATCGATATGATTGTTGATTACATAGCTGGACATGAGTTGCTATCTTTCATGGATGGATTTTTAGGATATAATCAAATCCTTATAAATCCTCTCGATCAGTATAAAACAACCTTTTTAACACCTTGGGGTACATTTTGTTGGGTAGTCATGTCGTTCAGACATAGAATGCAGGAGCTACTTACCCGCGTGCAATGACTCTTATATTTCATGATTATATGCACAATATTCTAGAAGATTATGTTGACAACATCCTAGTGAAGTCTATCCATTGTAAGGATCATGTTACAAATCTTTGACAAATATTTGAGCGCATACGAAAGTATAATATCCGATTGAATCCCCGTAAGTGTGTTTTTGGCGTGGATAGTGGAAAGTTACTTGGGTTTATTGTTTCAAATCGAGGTATAGAAGTTGATATGAAAAAGATAGATGTGATTGTTAATATGCCAATACCGAAGAACATATCTCAACTTCGTAGTTTGCAGGGAAAGATACAGGCCATTTGCCGATTTGTTTCACAACTAGCGGATAGGACTCACCCCTTTACGCAACTACTAAAGAAAGATTCTCACTTTCAATGGAATTCTGAATGTCAAAAAGCTTTCGATGACATAAAGGATTACTTAGCTAATCCACCCATTTTGCAACCTGTTGTTTCTAATAAACCATTTCTGTTGTACATCTCAGAATGCCCTAGCAGCTTTGTTAACATAGTATAATGTTGAAGGCAAAGAATGTGTTGTCTATTACATCAGTCGTACTTTGCTTGATTATGAGGTGCGATACACAGTTATAAAAAAGCATTGTTTACCTTTAGTGTTTGCCACTCAAAATCTTAGACATTATCTCTTAAATGCTGAAGTGCACATAATGGTTAAATTTGAGCCTTTGACATATCTTTTCACAAGAATAGATTTATCGGGTCGTCTTGCTAAATGGGTTATGTTGTTAACAGAATTCGATCTCAAATTTATTTCACAAAAAGCAATTAAAGGGCAAGCGATAGCTGATAAGTTGGCTGAGGCTCCCTCACCCTTTTCTATACAAAATGTCGATGCATTTCCTGACAAACAGATTTTAACAATCTCTGCGGATGAAAAATGGGAATTATACTTTGATGGATCAAAATGTCAAACTAGCTCTAGGGCTAGTGTTGTATTAATACCTACCGTTGGTAAGCCGATTCCCTTATCCTACTATTTAGATTTCTTATCCACAAACAATATAGTTGAATACAAAGCTCTTATCGCAGGACTTTGTGCAGCCTTGGCTCCTAATATCAAAAACATTACAATATATGGTGATTCTCAGTTAATTTTCAAACAAATAATGGGATCGTATCAAACTAAGCATGATAAGCTATCTCAGTACCATGAGTTGGCCTTATCTTTATTAAAACAATTCACATCATATTCGATCAACACCATTCCCAGGAAAGATAACCGGTATGCGGATGCAATGGCAAGCGCAGCTTCCCTTATATCCCCTAATGGTTCTCCTGAGGAATTTACTTTTTTTGTTCATAATCTTAAGACGTCGATAATCGATGACCCTATAGTTCTGAATTTGGAACTCTGTGGTAATACATACATAGATGAATGGTTCTCCTACATATTTAACTATGTACGTGATGGACCCGTTCCTGATTCGACATCTAAGAATGTCTGACTCCGTTTACGCAAACTAGCAGCACGATATATTATATTATCAAATGTCTTGTATTGATGAAGTTATAATGGTGTTTTACTTTGATGTTTAAGTAATTTAGAGATTTTGATAGCTTTAGAAGAAGCTCACTCTGGTGCCTGTGGGGGGCATTTTGGTGGAAAATAACTAGTGCAAAAATTGTTACTTATGGGATACTATTGGCAGCATATGGAACAAGATTTTTTTGCTTACGTCAAGAGATGCCCGCAATGTCAACAACATAATCACCTAATTCATGCTCCTGCTCACAAGCTTCGTGCCCAGGTGTCACCATGGCCATTTTCCATCTAGGGCTTGGATCTAATTGGTAAAATTTCCCCACCCTCCTCTCAAGGACATACGTTTATCATTACTGCTACTGATTATTTTACAAAATGGGTCGAAGCAGTCCCTTTGCGATCCATGACCGCCGATGTAATCTATCAATTCATACAAGATAACATAATTTCTCGATTTGGAATACCTTCCTCCCTTGTTTCAGACAATGGTATGCCATTTAAGAACAAGGATTTGAAAAAGTTCCTTGAAAAATATCATATACAATATCACTTCTCTGCGCCTTATTACCCTCAATCGAATGGCCAAGCAGAAGCTTCAAACAAGGTTATTGGACAGATTCTACGAAAAATTGTTAATAAACATCAAAAATATTGGCATACGCAATTATCCTATGCATTATGGGCTTACAGAACAAGTATTTGAATAGCTACTAGTAACACACCATATAATCTCGTCTACAGTGCAGACGCGATAATGCCCTTGGAGTTCAAAATTCCTTCCTTGCAAATTTCCCTAAGAGATATCATGGATGATGACATAGAATGAGAGAAAAGATTACAGGAACTTGCAATGCTTGATGAAAAACGTATTAACACTCTTGAACATCTCAAGGCTTATAAAAAAGGAGTACAACGAGCCTATAATGCACAAGTCATACAACATTCATTTAATGTTGGGGACTTGGTCCTTTATGAAAATCAACACAATGTAAATGCACCGCCTGGCAAAAAAGGTAAGTTCAACCCTAATTGGCTTGGACCGTATATAATCACTGAAACCTTTGGATTCGAAGCATATAAATTAGCTGATGAGCAAGGTACGCCACTTAAGGAACCTATTAATGCAGCGCACCTTAAAAGATTTTATGCTTAAAAGGTCTAATGTTAAATGTTCCTAAGCTAATTTAGTGCATAGATTAGCTTCAATTTTGACAAGATATCACTATTTTGTCTTAATTCATTTGGCATTACATCTTTGTTAAGCTGATCATTGTTGTATCGTGTTTAAGTAGTAATTGCTTAAGTCACTTTTGTATTAACTGGATGTAGCATGGAAATTAACGTTATGTGTAAAATAATTAATTATTATGTTTGTTACTACATGTTCTTTTTAGAATTGCTAGTATATCACAATAGCATTAATTATAGCATTTAGACATCATCACTAGTTGCATTTTTACAGAA
Organism: Cunninghamia lanceolata; assembly: GCA_027924645.1. NCBI lineage: Eukaryota > Viridiplantae > Streptophyta > Pinopsida > Cupressales > Cupressaceae > Cunninghamia > Cunninghamia lanceolata. The sequence continues at coordinate 3,691,121 of BSBN01000042.1, forward strand.
GTCACATGTGATATATATATATAAGTTTCATGTATACATTTGAGTCGACTATCCCTCAAAATAAAATGGGATGTCGTAGTGCCTAAAATCTATACATCACATAGCTGAGCCTTGATCGCCAGTACCCTCAGGCCCTCATGGTGTGCGAGTGACAAAAGCTTGACCATGTGTGGATATGGATCGCGAATGACTCCTAGAGATGCTTCATGATCGTAACCCCCTGATCTCGCCTCTCATCTCTATCATCTTCTCATGTGCCTCTTGGTACATCCTCTAGTACCAGTCTCTCTCATCCTGAACCCTATCTCTGTCAGCTCTTGCCTGCTGGACCTCATGCAGTAAGAACTCACTGATAGTTGGCTCTCCCTCCGATGTAGGAACCACTACTGTCTACTCTTGCTGTGCCCAGAGGTCAGCCTCGGCATGCTCAGCTCTCTGTCAAAACTCCTCTCTCTCATACAGATTACTCTAGCATGGCCTTTGTAGTAGTCATGTATCTGACTATTGGCATAAATATCTTAGCAGATGGTCGTGGTGAATAACTTGCCCTCACCTGCTGCTCTGAGGCATCTATTGGTACTATGTCTCCTATGACACGACTCACAAAGTCTCTCTATGCATCAGTCCCAACTACAAAATAGAGAATGAGATAGATGTTAGACTCCCATATAAATATCACAAATAATAAACTATACAAAACATCAAATAATAAATCAAACCTAACCTGGATCTCCATCTCGCCAGGATGGATCTCCGATCGCTGATGGTGTGATGAGCTCTATTATCTGATCTGCAGCTGGGGGCACAGACCTACTACTCTCCCCCCACTCTCGTTGACTAGGCCTCGTATTATCTACAGGAGTAGGACCACGAGCCTTTGACCGCGATCTTGACTTAGTCTCCTCGTCTGTGTCTACCTCCTACTAGCTCTGTCATGATCTCGCTCTGAAGATGTACTGTGATGGGACCTCCTTGGACTCATCCTCATCCTCCTCGAGATCATAGTATCCCGTAAAATTATTGACATCATCCTCCACCCTTGTGTCACTCGCATGATTGGCCCAAGGTCGGGCATCCCCTGTAGGATGCTCGGGTGGAAAGATAGGTGCAGGTCACGTTGTGTGCCACTAGGTCTGATATGCTTAGGTACACCTGACATCATCTGTGTCTGACACTGGCTCTGTATCCTCAAGAACCTCATCATCACTAAGTGACATTCTACTACTGTCGGCCGTCGGATGGTATTTGCCCTGACTGCGCTGCGAGCATCCCATACGTAGCTCGAACGAACTGCAGGAACATCCTGTATCTATTTGAATAGTCATGACACTCTATCAAAGTAAAACCAAGATACGATATGATCAAGGCAATCAGCCATCATTTGATCCCTTTGCATACTCTCTAACTACCTTTGTTGGCCAGGCCATCTGATGTAGCCGCGATATGGTCTCCAAATGATGTCGTCGAGCTGTAATCTGTCAAATACTACTCTCCAGTATAGCAGATTGTCGTGCCTCCAACACCTGACCAGTGGATAGGCATAGACACGCAGATTGGTGAATGTTGTATCTATGGGATAACCCACCGTTCATGTGCACCTGATATGCTCAAAGACCCAGACCTATAGTAATGTGCAGACCATCAGACTATGCATCTCATAATGGATATATCACCCTAGGTCGCAATAAATGTGCACAAGCATACTACGGCCCCATGCATAGATAGTCTGATGCTCCTCCATCGCTCTAATGGTGTGAATGAGACCCCCATGAAGGTGAGTGCCTCGTCCATCTGGTACGATGGCTAGTGTGACTGTGACAATCATGATCCTTCATAGTAAGGAAATGTCTCCACATCCCTGTTCTAGAAAATGGAGCCAAATATGTCCTCGCTCTGCCTAATAAACAGTGCGACCCAAGTAGTATAGCTGACTCTCACAAGTATACCCCGCTGAGCGATGTCCAACAACCCTCACAGTCTCTCCTCAGATTGGCAGTCGAAGGAACCTGAATACATCCTCCAGTGTGATGGTAATCTCGCCTGTCAATAAGTGGAATGTGGATGTATCTGCATCCCACCTCTCCATCAATGTCATGAACATAGCGCAGTGGAATCTGATTGTGAGCATATCAAACACCCACCATAGGCCCACCGTTTGTAAATGCTCTCTCTCTACGACAGTCAAGGTGCTAGCGCACTCTCCTAGAAGTGCCATCAGACGACCGCCTATGTGCTCACGCATCTTAGGGACATCCTAAAGATCAGAAAGCAAGCAAGAGTATCAGAATCCCCTCTAGAAACCAAAGTAAGCTATCAAGAACTAAACAGAATGCCTGTGCCTAGGGCATGTGTCCTCTGTGGACCAGGGTGCCCCATGAAGACTAGTGTCCCCTGAGGGACACTGGCACCCCAGAGAGACTCTGGCGCCCTAGGTGGACCTGGGCACCCCTGTCTGGGATCCCTGTCCACCTTCCCCCCTTGGCATAGACATCAATAAATGTAAAAGTAAAAGTAAAAGTACAATGAAAGATGACAGAAGTGTGGGATCAGGACCATACCTCGACCTCGAAATGTCTCTCTGCTACTCAGGCTCGGAGCATCTCTAGTCATGGTGGATGATATGGACGTTGGCTCGGCATGGTCATTCTCCTATTCTCCTTCTCTTTCTCTACAATGATAAGAAACAAGGATGAGTAAGTGATAAGTGACAACTCCCATTTACATAAAGTAAATGAGTGAGAATTCCTATCCCTAACTAGGTGCAAGATTAATCTCTTTTCCTCTTGAGCCCTTTTTTTGAGCCGTCGAACTCTGATTTCAGTGTCATTTGTTGCGTTGGAATCTTGGTTCCGCTCTCTTTCTTACCCAATGTGTTATGTTTGAGCATTGTTTCTTCAAATGGCCCTCATAACACATTTCTCATCAAGTTTCCCTGAAATCGACGCGTGTGGATATCTCCTTGTTTCTACTCTCGAACTAAGCAAGCAGAAACAAGGGGCGCATATATCTCCCTTGATTTCCTCCCTCATCATGTCTCATCACTCAACCCCCTTAGTGTTTTCTGTATTGACTTATTGATGGTGGTTGCAGGTTGATTTGGTTTTGATTTTTCTGACAAGTGTTCCTTTGCAGGTTGCGGTTCCTAACTTTGTGGTCTTGCAGGATTGTAGACTTGGGGGCTCCTTCTCAGTGACAACACTTCAGCTTCCTCTACAATATCCTTTTGGGTATCCTTTTCATGATTGATGCATTTTACTTTCCTTTAGTTGCATATGCACGTAGTGTCATATGGCCACTAAAGTGGGGGCTAAATGTAATGTCAAAAATTGTCCTCCTATATGGAATGGTACAATTTCCCTCAGTTTAGCTCCTTGCTTGGGTGACCTCTCAACCTTTTTCTTTCTGACCTTCCCAAAACCCTGATTGACTAAGTCTAGAAGCAAATTATTCACTTTTTGAGGTAACTTATTCATGGAGCTCAGAAAGGGGATTTGAGATTTGGGTCCCTAGGACCCCCAAAAATGTAGATCTGAGCGGAAAATGGGGGCTTGGACTTGGGTGCCCACGCTTGCACCCTAGTCCTCCCCTATTTCTCAGGATTTTGAATTTTGGTGGGGTGTCAGCTCCTGCCGAGTGCCTCAAGATTCTGTTTTCAAATTCTCAGTTTTCACGCGATATTGAGACGTTATTTTGAAATTTGAATTTCCCTAAAGCTAGATATAAAAAGATATTTGCAAATCATTTCATCACACACAATTCTTATGCAAGCTTGATGCCAAAACTCTGCTACAATTGCTATTGAAGATCAGTGACTTGTTGAAGCTCTTGGAAGTTTTTTTGTATTTGCTATCATGGAGACAATGGATGGAGATTAGGAATCAAGATCTTGAGTCTATCTTGCTCTTCCTAGGGTTTGTACACCCTTTCCATGATCGGAAGAAGGGTTGAAGCCTCCAACAACAAGCTTGGAGATCCTCTGTGGACATTACTGATTCACTTTCTTGTTTATGCAAGTATTCATTTGTTTTCATCTCCTTGAGGTGAAGTTGTATGTGTTTATTGATGCAAAGCAAGTTGTTGATCTTCCCTTGATTGAGACATCTAGGGTTTGATATTTCTACATACACATTGTTAGGTTTGCACACACTTCTGCAAATCTTTATCTCTAGCTATTGTTGAGGTAGGAATACCAAAGACGGGGATTGACTAAAGCAAGCTCCTATATAGCCACAACATTTTCCTTCTTTTGCAAGTACAGATCATGTTTTGTAGGTTCTGGCGGAAAGAAGCTACAGAAAGGAGGATATTGTGGATACAGTCGCAACAAACTTTCAAGTTTTTAGATTCTGACATTTGCGGGACTAAAGAGCGAGTGCCCTAGTCCAACCAGGGGTTATTTCTGGGATCTGGAAGCCATTTAGAAGTCTCAGACACCTTGTACAAAAGATTTGCCAGTTCAGAAACTTTCAGAACACAAGAGCGGGCGCCCTAGTCCAAGTGGTCCTCAAAATCCACGTGCACTGTCTCTGAAACCTTCTCTCTGCACTTCTGTGATCAATTTTACCAGTTGTTTCATCAGTTTCTGAATATTTCTAATTTAAGGTGTAATTAGGGTTTTACTTGGTTGAAAGGAAAACACTTGATAAAACCTTAGTTAGGGTCTTAGGTTTCATAACCACGCGAGCGTAAGGGACAGACAAAGTGATTAGAAGCTTGTTCATAAGTTCAGTCCTTGTCCTCTCAATGCTTAGTGGAGAAATGGTAGTACTTAACCTAGTTTAAACAAACTATCCAATTTTTTGGCCTTTATTTTTGGCTGTGATGAAGATGCAAATGTATATGATTGGCAATTGGCTGCCATCTTCAGGCTTAAAACAGTAGATAAGGCTAGGGAATATATATTTGACTTCTCGAAGCATATCTCACAGGCCATTATCGAGCAGTTGTCCAATTTTTCTAGTGTGCAGACTTTCAAGTACTCGGCATATCTTTTTCATCTAATCTTGTATCAAAATTTTCATCTTTTTCAGCATCACATGCATTTAGATATGTATGACCTAGAAGTAGATAGCAGAAGAACTATTCTTGTGTTTGCATGGACCCATGTTCTTTTAGAAACCTCAGACCCTTATGAGTTTGCTGAGCGTTTTGTGGCTCCTATTTTTGAGCAATTAGATTCTAAAGCTATTGTGAACAGAATGACGGATCGTTTAAGGGGTTTCTTAGTAAACTCCAAGATTCCTTGTGACTATTTCTTTGGGGCCCATTTTACAATTGTTAGACTTCATGGTTTTGCTAGTAAGCTGACTTTGTTCCCAAAATTTTTAACTTCTAAAGTCACAGCCTTGGAAGTGGGTCGCCAGTTATCAATTATTGACAACAATTTTGGGAGCAAGAAGAAGAAGAAGAAGTTTTATGATGTCCCTTGGACCAAAGGAAGCATCACAATAAGGAAAAGAGAGATTGAATATCTTCTGTTAAGAAAACTGGCAGATTATAGTTTTGTGATGGTTCAAGATAAATGGAATTATGATCCAGATGGTTTCTTAGTGTCCTGGATTGTGAATAATAAGGTTTCCATAGTCTTTATACACGAGAGTCAGCCTTTCTGGGAGCAGAGAAGATCACCAAAGCAAGATACCCCAGAGTTCTATATAGAGCTCACAGATATACTAGGTGAGGGCCCCAAGCCATGGGAAACTTTTTACACTATTGAGCAAGAATATGATCCTAAGAAGTTTATGACTCATGGTTTGAAGCTGACTCTGAAGAATAAAGATTGGTCAGCTGAAAAGATAGCAGCCTATTGGAAATATAGGCAGAAAACTTTAGATACTACTAGAACCTTTGGTCATGTGGAGATTGACGAAGAATGGGAGAGGCTATGGGATGATTACCACATGACTCCTGTATCAACCCCAGACATAAGCAATCTTCCGGGCCACTCAAAAGAGATAAAGGAAACAAAAGAAATGAAGGAAGCGACTGAATAAACCCTAAGAGTTCCATGGCCGCAACCTCTCAGTATTATTGAGCAACAAAAGGTTGCACAACTACGGTCTCATGAGACCCATATAGCTTCGGCATCTGGGGGTCTTGGAGCGGCCATTTCACAACAACAAACATTCGTGTCTATACGAGAAGCAATGGAGGAAGAAGATCCTAAAGATATAGCGGAAAGACTCCTGATGAGGAAGCGTAAGCTAGTTCTGCAATAGGAAGATGAAGAGGATGTTTTGGAGGACCCACAACAATAAGTTCTCACAACAACGATGACGGTTCAGGTAGGCATCCCTCCTCCCTTGTCTCCTTCTTCATCTTCTTCTTCTTTAATGGGGGTGGCAACCCATTTATCCTACTCTTCCATGCCTCCTGCCACCTCTGCTGCGCCTTTATAATCTTTTGCACCTACTATCAGTTCCCTGGCCTTGACCCAATCTCAGGCCATTACATTGCCCTTATTTTCCCTATCTACGCCCAGGAGGGCTATGCCTCAAATTGACCCCAACCAATAGATTACAACCATTCCCTATGGCCTACCACAAGGACATCCTTTTGCTAGAGGACTCATTACTTCCTCGCCTACATTTTAAACTCAAGCAGACACTGCTAGAAAGGCAATGGAAGCCATAAGGGAGAAGAAAAGAATGAAAGAAATAAAAACCACTACTACCCCCCATGTGAAATCTCTTTTTGATCCCATCCAACAGTCCTTGACCATCACTCATTTGACTCCCAATATAGTCAAACCACTTGAGCAGATGAAACCGGAGGATTATACTATGAATGCAGTAGCTATGGACATGACTCACTTTAGGCCTCAAGACAAAGTTGAGTTGATGAATGAGACTTCTGCAACAGTTACAACTGACTACCTGAAGGTAACAAGGAAGCTGCAAAAGTTAGAAGTAGATTTGGAAAAAACCAAAGCCGCAATTAATAGCCTTTCTATTGAGATAAGGGCCAAAGATATTGAGATAGACACCTTGAATAAGAATATGCAATCAACTGTGTCTCTAGAGATATACCAGGCATCACAAACCAAAGTCACAAACTTACAAGTTGAGCTGATACAGGCTAAGGCCATTACAACCACATTGTAGCAAGAAAAGGCCCTGGCAAAGAAAAAGTGCTGAGACAAGATCCAAGAGGTGTCTTAACTGCAACAAAGCCTTTAGGGAGAGCAAAACCAGAGTAGTGCTTATCAATCTCAATACATGGCCGAGCTAGAAAAGACTAAGCAGATGACAATTGAATTGAGTCAGAGACCCCAGAATACTGGAGTACTTGAAATAATGAAAGAGCTCTATGTGTCTTCATGGCAGAGAATCTCTGATGAGGTTTCATAGCTCAAGCCTGCCCTCAGTTTTCTTCTAAAATCTCAACAACTGTGTGAAAAGGTTGAGTCTTCAGTTGAGGCCACTCTATCTACTGTATCTTTATGAGTCTCTGATTCTCAACTCTTGTTACAGAAATTTTATGATGCTACAGATGAAACTTTGTTGGCTGCATGGATGAGTGATAGGATGACTATAGCAGAAAAGGTTAATGAAATTTTGAGCTGCAATGAAGCTGCGACAAGGTGCAAGACCCTTCTAAATATTTTGAAGGAAGGTGTCAAGGGCATGAAGGAGGACATAGAGAAACTGGTGCAGATGGGGCTTCCATCCCCTTTCCCCAACAATAGCACAATCTTAATGACTGATCAAATCAAGGCCTTACCGTTGTTGAAGGAAAATGATCAGACTATTTTCCAAAGTCTGAGTGATTCATCAAGTGCGTGGGAGATTGAATTAGTTCCAATTCCCATGGCCCAGCTTAAGTTTCAGTTACACGCAGTGGTATAGATCCTTCAGTCTTTTTCCCACAAGGATATCATTAATTTGGATCTCGCATTCTAGGCTCTACAGAAGAGAAAAGGCTTGTCAAATTCGGAGTGGTCTTGGTATCAGGCCACATTGCAGAAACTATGAATCCCTTTTGTTGTGGCAGTGCATTTTTGAAATTTTGTATCTTTTGTTTATTTTTTGGGTTCTCTCTATGTAAGCACAAAGCCCCAAATGAATCGCTAAGAACTATAGAGATAAAACTCTACATTTTGTTTTAATTTTCTGCGGCATACTATCGGCATGCTTATATATTTTGTGTCGCAAGTATAACCCACGCGGATCGTGCCAAGTGTCAGCATGGTAGGGTTTTGAAGAGGTGAAAGAGTGAAGTTTATTATAAGTAGCGCAGAGGTGCCACATGGCAGGGCCATGAAAAGTAACGAGTGCAGAGCTTGGTGATTCTGGAGGTTGCCAAGTGTCTTTTTTTGAATCTACAGCGCTCAATAGTTCGGGTAGCTGCCATGTGTCTGTGGTCGCATTCCTTTTCTCTCTTCTTTCTATAAAGTTTCTAAGTCATTGCGGATAGAGCCACGTGTCATGATGCGGGGATTAATGGGAGGTCTTTTGCAAAATCTTTTAGAATGCGTGCCTGTACGATGCATGTCCCTTTTATAAGAAGGCAGAGCCTTCCACGTGTCTCTTTTTCTATGTGTTTTATTAAAGTGTCAAAGCAGTTCCTGGTGGGGCCCAAAGTATTAAAATCTATTTCCAAAGAGGTGCATACGATGCCACGTGTTTCCATGGCAGGTATTTGAGGGGGGCAAATAGAGAATACTTTGGAAAGGAGCGCAGTGATGCCACTTGTGCCAATTTTGAAACTGGCGGAGCTCACCATGTGTCTAAGTATCAGTTAACTTTTGGACAATTAATCAAAGAAGCCGAAGGTGCCTAGTGTCATTTCAACGCGCGTTTGAAGAAGGTTTTGAAAGAGACCCAGCCTAAGTTGTGCTGAGGCACCACATATCATTTTTTGAATCTTTTGAGGTCCGCAGATAATGCCATCTGTCCCAACTGCACTGGCAGTCATTGGGTCGTATTTACTACACCAGTTGACCAATTGGAATTCGAGAAAGAGGTGGGAGAATCTAGAATATTAGAGACTCATAGTGATTGTTGCAAGAAACAAGGTCGAGGCTGAACTTCAGAATCGAGAAGATCTCCTACGCATGGGCCACTAACAGAATAGCTTCAGTTCAGCTACGCAGGCAATTGGAGAATCTCAATGACCACTGGTGTCCCAAGCCCCATTTTTCATGTTATAAATTGGGGATTTTTTGTAATCATAAAGAGACAGAGATAAAAGTAATATATGCTAAGAGTTTTGTTGTGAGACCAGATTTGTCATTTCGCCTTTGCAGTCGTTATTCAGAAAGGAAAGCATTATGGATATGTGCATGTTTTGTGCCTTATGTACTCTGTTAAATCTATTAATAAAAGAAGCTTCTATTCTTTGCCATTTGTGATGTCTTTCTGGGTCTTTCTTGCAAGTTTTTCTCAGTTTAGCCTTTGAATATAAATATGTTTTATAATCTATTTATGTTGATCATGCATGCAGCTCTTTAACGTAACAAAAATCATAAAGATTCAATCACTGTGCTTATTGTAGGATCAAAATATAAATTTGGTACATCACCTTAGGAGTTATTTACATTGTATCTATAATCTTGTTTTTTCTTCCCTTTCTAAAACCTCATTTAAAAGGAAGAGCCAGCTTCTATAAAATCTAGAGGTTACTTCAGGGATCAATCCCACATCCTTGAAGTTTCCCATGTTGGTGATTGAACACGAGCAATTTTATACATCAACACATGCACAGAAGAGTTTTTATTAATCAACATACTCATCAACAAGCCTAGGCAAATATAGGGGTTTTTGAAGATGATTAATGACATTTTAATGATATTGTGGGTGGTATTATTTTTCATGTATAAGTTGTTTTGAAAGAAGTTCCTATCTTGTGCCATATCACTCCTACTTCAGAAAGATTTTTAGTTTTACTAATAGACCATGGATTGAGTAGTGTAAAGCAGTACCTTCTATGTCAAATCAATGTAATAATTATGTTCATAAGGGTAAAGTAGTTAAAATTGATAAAGGTCCATACAATCCTTTATGTGAATTAATTCATTTTACTTTGGATAAATTTTGTTAAAACACCAAAAGAGCCATCATATGAAAGAAATGATACTTTATGTGATTTATATAAGTATTATAAGGAAGAATAGTGGCAAGAAAATGAAGAAAATAATCAATAGCTTGTAAGACCTAATGATCCTACATTAATAAAATCAAAAGTTGTTTATGCACCATCTTATTTAAAAGCACTTAATGAAGATACAGGACCTAAGGAACCTCAAGTTATTCATTCTATAATTTTTGTGCATAAGTGATTGGACATTTGTATGCCTTTAGGAGATCTATATGAGCAACTCATTACACAATGTGTTGTTGGAGCAGCCAATAGATGAATGCAAAAAGCTAAGAACTTCCACACATGAATATGAGCATAACAAAACCAAAATCTATTATACAAAAGTGGATAAAATAATACAATGAGCTCCTTATATATGTAGGACAAAGAGGTAGAAGGAAGGTAGGAGTAAGCAACTGGCTAACCCTCCAAAAGTATTACACGTGTTGGAACACATGGGACTTGTGTGAGGACATGTGTAAAATCCCTATGAGGTGAGACAAAAGTCTAAAAATCTTCTAAATGAGCTTAAATGTAGTATGAATAGGTCTACTCGGTAAAGTTAGCTAGATAGATAAAACACTTTTTCACACTAACACCCCATCTTAAGTGATACTTAGGGAGTAAGGTAAACACCGAAAAAATGGGTCCTAGCAACAAGGCCTAATGAGGTACCCATGTAAAATAAAAAGTCTCTCACAAATGGAGAAAAGGAGAAAACTCAGTGGAAAAATACTCCTCCGAAAAAGAGAAAAATACAAAGGAAGGAGGACTCAAGATGACTCCCCAAGAACAACTTACTTCACCCCAAGAATATGTCACAACTCAAGATATTGAGGCAATGCTAAAGGTTTAGTGAAGATGTTTGCAACATACTTCTAAGTAGACAAATACTCTAAGGAGAGAACACCATCATGGATAAACTATCAAATGAAATACATGGTTATCTCAATGTGTTTCATCCTCTAATACTCAACTGGGTTGCAAGAAATGTGAATGGCACTTTGGTTATCACACCAAAAATAGTAGGATGATCAAGTGGTAAACCAAACTTTTTCATAAGCTATCGAATCCATAGAACCTCCTAGCTAGCAAGTACTATACCTCAATACTCAACCTTAGTGAATGATAATGCAATAGTAGATTGCTTCTTGAAATACCATGCAACTAGACTAGAACCAAGGCAGAAAACAAACCCAAAAGTGGACTTCCATGAGTCAACATCACCAGCCCAATCTAAGTCAGTGAAGCCTACTATCTGAGAAGCTCCTAGTGTGTAGTAAATGCCAAAATGTGTGGTACCTTGAATGTACCACAAAATACACTTGGCTACCTTCCAATGACTCTCATGAAGATCATGAGAAAAGTAGGAGACAAGCCCAACATGAAGGTGACATCAAGATGATTGTATTTCAAATACAAAAGACTACCAACTAACTGTCTATACAAAGTAGCATCAATACTAGGTGTGGTGCAAGTAGCAGTGAAAGTGACACTAGAATGAAATGGTGTGGAAGTAGGATTACAATCAACCATGCTAAACTAATGAATCAAATCAATGGCATATTTCTGCTGGTATATTGAGATCCCCTCAATAGATTATAGGAACTAATGACCAAGATCAGTCATGTCAAAGTTTCTCCATCAAAGTGTGTTGAATATCTCAAACCATGGATGAGGAACTACTAGTGAGAATCAAATCATCTACATACAAGACTAGTATCAAAAGGTCATCTCCATATCTCTGAATTTACATAGTGTGATTTGAGTGACAACGACTGAAACTAGAAGCAAGGAAAAAACTATCAATCTTCTCATACCAAGACCAAGGGGCTTGTTTGAGACCGTATAATGAACATCAAAGCCTATAAACAAGTGAAGAGTCTTGCATGAATCTTGGAGGTTGCTCCATGTAGATCTCCTCATGAAGATCACTATGCAAGAAAGAACTCTTCACATCTATCTAGAAAACTCACCATCCCTACGATGCAGCGATAGACAGGACAAGATGAATAGAATCCATCTTGGCTACAAGGACAAAATTCTTGGAGTAGTCAATACCCTCAATCTATGAGAAACCCTTAGCTATAAGACAAGTCTTGTGCCTTTCAATAGAACCATCAGCTGCATACTTGGTGTAGTACACCCACTTACACCAAACCAACTTTCTTCCTTTAGGAAGAGAAACCAAATCCCATGTGTTATTCTTCATTAAAGAAGAATACTCCTCTACCATAGCACAATCCCACTCGAGAATACCGGAAGCCTCTAAAAAACTCTACGGATCTAATGACTCAAAAGACTAGTGTCGAAAGTCTATGAGCATGTGCGGAGAGAACTCATAGGATCACCAAATAAAGGTCAAGCCTCCTCAATAATATTATGGGCCCATCTAGGTAAAACATGAGTAGAAGGAGGTGGAGGTGGTGGTGGAGGTGATGGCGGAAGATCAAGACCATCATCTAAAGTATCCTCAAGTGGTAAGGTAGCCTCATGTGATGAAGAAGGTAGAGTAGGTAGTAAGGGAGAACAAGTGGATAGAGGATCATCATGTGTGAAGGACTTATCAAATTGGACATCTCATCGAAAGCAGACATCTCTAGTGGTTGGATCAAACAATCGATAAGCCTTTGCATCCTCACAATAGCCAGTAAAAATGAATAGTTGACTCTTATTATTCATTTCCTTATGCTGACCATTCTATATGAATGCCCAATCCTTACTACCAAATACACTGAAGAAGGAAACATCAGGCTTGATATTGGACCAAGTCTCCTCTTGAGTGATATTCTAAACTACCTTCTAGGGAGCGTAATTCTTAATATAGTTGGCACAATTGATTACTTTAGCCCAAAAAGATGGGGCCATAGACTATGACTAAAGCATACATTTGCCATCTCCCTTAATGTATTGTTCTTTATTTCAACAACACCATTCTGATGAGGAGTGTAGGGAACTGAATATTGATGTCGGGTGCCATGCTCAATGCAATAATCTTGAAAGGCTTGGTCCACATATTCCCCCATTATCTATACATATCTACTAAATAGAAGAACCTGATTCTTCTCCATGAACACCCTAAAAGTCCTAAAAGTGGTGAATACATCACTCTTGTACTTAAGAAAGTACACCCATGTGCGATGAGAGTAATCATCAATGAAAGTGAGTACATACTTGGCTCCAGAAAAAGATGGAGTTGGGAATGACATGAGGTTAATATAAACCAAATCAAGCAGGGTTGTAGCACAATGATCCTTACCCTTAGGAAAGGGTTCTTGATGATGTTTTCCAAGGACACAACCTTGACAAATGTCCTTTGTGCATGAAACCTTTAGAATCCCAAGTACCATATTCTATGTACTCAATTATTGAAGATTTATGTAATTGAGGTGACCAACCCTCTTGTGTCAAAGTCTACTCAAAGAATCTACATGGACAATGTGTGATCATCCACAAGATGACTCAAAACCATGAAGCCTATACAATTTGGACCCATGATCGACTCTTCCTGAAGCAACAATATTCTCAAGATGTTATAGTTCTCGAATAACTACATCATGTGGGGAGTACTCAATTGTCTTCCAATTTCCAATATGGAAAATCTTGTATATGGAGAGAAGATTGGTAGAAATCTTGAGAACATAGAGCACATCCTCAATGCAACCATCTGTCAATTGTACAATACTTGACCCCAAAACAAGAATCTATGTAGAGTTGCCCACTACAATCTAAGATGTAGAGATATTAGAAAGAGACTCAAGAAGATCATGTGAATTGGTCATGTGATGAGAGGCTCCTGAGTCAAATATCCAACTCTTTGTGGGTGAATCCAAACCTGGAGTAGTAAGTTCTTGACCTTTTCTAGGTTTGGGAATAGAAATGTTGTGTTTCTTTGTGGCCTCTTCCAAGGCTTCAATCCATTGATTACAATATTTCATGTAATAACTCATTTTTCCACAAAAAGAACATGGTCCTCTTTTCTTATTTGTCTTAGAGGAACCCTCACTTCACTTAGAAGAGGTAGTGGCTTGTGTATCAAATTTGTTCTTTTGTTGAAGTAGATTTTGCCTTGGGTTTTGAAGACTTCTTTCCATTACCCTTAGATGTATGTGCCATTAATGCTTGACTTTTAGAGGAGGTGATTGTCTCCATGGAGAGTAACTTAGATTGTTGCCTCATGAGTCTATCAAAAAATTGTTCAAAAGTTGGCATCTTAAGTCATCACCAAGAGCATCCATTGTAGAGTAGAAGAGAAGACATAATAATGGGCATTCCAACTTAGACAAGATCAAGAACACACATTCTTTATCTGATTTTTCTTTGTCACAACCTTGTAAACATGAAAGTAGAGACTTGAACTTAACCAAGAAGCCTTCAATTGAAGGGAAGGCATCTGGAGATAGTGTTGTCAATTCAACATCCAATTGAAGAACACAAAATTTATTGATTATACCAAACAATTCATTCAATTTATCCCACATTGTTTTAGGTGAAGTATAATTTACAAGATGGAATTAAAGGTTGTCAAACACATGCAAGTCAATCATTCCCATGGCTTCATCTAATTTGTTCCTATAGGCAAATTGTTCATATTCCCTTGTTAATTGTAGTTGTTGTGTATTTAACATCTACCATAATCTCTTAGATTGTAAGATTTGTACTTCAATCTTTCACGTCTGATAGTTGTGTGGAATTAGGACATCAATTTTAGGATCCATGATGCAAAACATAAAGATGCGCTTGAAATTGTGCCCTACTAACCCCCCAAATTTGATTAATTTTATAAAATAGGCCCCTCAGAAAAATTGACAAGTTTTGATTACAATTTATATAACTTGGAAGCCTAAATCGTTTGTTTATAACTCATGGTGATTTTTACAATTTTAAGAAAAAAGGCTATCCAAAGATTCAAATTATATGTACAATTGAAATCCTTGTGATTTTCTGATAATTGTAAAAAAAAAATACAAAATGTTGGTAAACAAGGTGAAAGTTATGCCCCGTTGAAATTTAATACAAAAGATTGGACTTCGAAGGCCAAAAATAGGAAAAAAATAGCACAATTTTGAAAAAATAATTCTGCCACAGCATATTGGATAGAACCAGCTTTTTGTCAACTATAAATTTGTGAAAATCCAACTCCAAAATTGTAAGTTATGACAAAAAGAAAAATTTCCCCCTTTGCAAACACTTGGAAAGGGACTAGTGACCTGTGGGTGGTTAGAGATAACTGTTGGAGGTTAGCATAAAATTTTACAGTAACAAAAATGTTACAGTAAATGTTACAATTACAAAAAAATGCTAATTGTTACATAAAATGTTGCGGTTATAGTAAATGCCGCTATTGACAAAAAATGTTATATGTAGCATTAAATGCTAGCAGTTTCAGTGAATGCTACTATTAACATAAAATGTTGTATGTAACATAAAATGCTGGCAATTTGAATCTGAAACAATGACCGCTAGAAAGTTGGCTAGAAGGTAGGGGGACCGCGACCATGGAAGGTGTTGGTTCCCCAATCTGCACCTCAATAAAATCTAAAGACAAGCCAAATATTATGCTCAAAGATAGTGAAAGATTGGGCCAACGAACGAGAGATAGATTTCACACTTTTCTCCCTTGCATTTTAGGCTATGCAAGACCTAGGTGGGTTTCCCCTTATGACACTGGATACAATTTAACAGCAGAGTTGAAACATAGTACCTCACAGATGAAAGGCTTCATACATATTGACAAAGATTTGTATCGTTGAACACATGGGTGACTTATTCCTTGTAATCCCTCAAGGCTCTGGTATGAAGTTAGGAAATAATTATAAATAAATTACAAGTGGCTTAAGATTTATCATTCTAAGATTGTGATTTTGGAAATGAGGACTGCAAAAGATTGACCGGTGCCTATTATTTGGCTACAGAGTCATGGTGTTATGCATTTTGTATCATAACATTTAAACATATCTTGATGGTCAATTGAAATATTATCACCTTATGATAATAAGACCTCTTAAGCCTACAATGTAATCATACTTAGTAATCCATTTGAAATTATAATACTCCCATTATTCTCACGCAAGCATTTACACTATCCCTTGAACAGAAAGTAAACCATGAGAAAAACTCAATACAACAAATGTGCATGAAAATTCCATAATCCTTGATTATTTCATTCAAAGAGCATTACATTTCAAAGCTGGAGACAATTACACAGTAGTATGTATCCATATATGCACAAAACAGGATACAGTAACACTATCATGAATGACTTACAGACATGGACTCCACCCTGTAACAGACTTAACCTAATCTCCCCTTTATAGAGCTCTTCCAATCCCTCTGAATCCATAACCCTTACAAATGATTCAGAAATTACATTAAATGAAAAAGAAGAAGACCTAGATTGGATTGTGGCATGACATCTGACATGATTTTGCCCCTTGATTCTACAACAGAATAGCATAAAAGAATATGCCATAGCATTTCTAACCTCTCCATTTTGCCTCCACTTGAAAATTATGTGCAAAATATTTACCTCTATGTAAAAATTAATTTACCGGTTGCAATTTCACCTTACAAGTGAAAATTTCAATCCTTGGGTAATTTCCCCTTTTAATGGGAGCGAAAACGTGCTTTTACCAAGCATTTTACCCTCCAAAACTTCCAATGAAATATGCAAGGTGTTTTGACATGCCTTTTTAAAATCATGTTAGGGCATTTTAAATCCATTCCTGGGTGGGAATATTGTTGCTGGAGCGTTTGAAACTGTTGTTGGGTGTTTTTCCTCCATTCCCAAGCTAGAAAATTATCTGCAGGGTGTTTAGATCCATGGCTAGGTGTTTTTGCTATTGCCAGCAATCAAAAAACATTCAAAACACCATTAAAAATTATGCCTGATTGTTTAAAACAATGACATGGCGTTTTGGGTATTGCTGGGTCGTTTTGTAGGCTACCTGGGCGTTTTTTATAGTGTTGAAGATGTTTTCATAGTGCTGGAGTGTTTTAAAAATGTCCAAGGGCATTTAAAAACATCCATGGGCGTTTTCAAACTTGCATAGGCATTTACAGATGCCAAAACATTAATATTTTGTTGTTAAAACAATAGAAAACACTCTCCAGTCTTCCTCCAAGTGGCAAGACTTAGATTGCATCACCCAAAAACCTTACATCATAGCTTTGGATGTGAGAGACTCTCCAATATTTGTGCTATGCTATGGAGAAAATTTAAAAATTTTACTTCAAAAATATTTGAAGAGCTAATAAGAAATGCATCGCATAGATTTCTCTCATCACAGCTTTCGGTTGAATGGCATTTTGGGGAGGTTGCTCTATGAGTTGGGAGGTCTCTCCAAAACATTTAAAAAATGACTTCTAATTTTTTCCCTCACTTAATATGCACAGGAACCTCCAACTTGATGTATTTAAGACTTTATAAAGTATAAGGATAATAAAATATCTTCATTGCACACTTCAACTCCATTGCAGCTTTGTATGGTGGAGGATTTGTTGAGGTGCAATGGTGCCATGGAAATAATTCCATTAAACTTTATTTGTCCCCAATTTACCATTGCAGGGGAAAAAGTAAAACTCCTCCACTTTGTGCCGGTTCGATATTAAAAATATTGCTTATGAAACAATAATTTTAATTAAATAGCCCAAATTAAAACAATAACCTTTACTTTTATATACCGACCATTAACTCACTGTTCCAGAAAGGATTGGAATGGGAATTGCGTGGGTAATAACATAGGTCAAGAATCATTGTGCAACCACGAGAATTGATTTTAACTTTAATTCTTTAATCTTTATTTTTATATACCTGCCATTAACTCACTTCTACGAAAGGAGGGAATTACATCATGAATAGAGACTGGATCGGGGAATTACATCATGAATAGGGACTGGATCCAGAGGCCGCGAAAACTTGCAGGGGGTAATAACATATGCCAAGAATCATTGTGCAACCACTCCGGGAACTTCCTTTGTAACTGAGTTAGCTCGCAAACAGTTTAAAAGTTTATTTGCCATGGTCACAAAACTCACCCGACGGACTCAAAACTAGAACTGGAGCATCTTAATGCAATGTAGAAACTCATCAGTTCTCTAGAATTGAATAATAAGATCGTTTGACCCCTATTCCACACGCCTGGTCGGAAACGCCAAAATATTAAAATCACACTCAAAACTTGTCCAATCAACACAAAATCAAGATTGAAGGTATTTTATGCATATTCAAGATCCTTTGCCAAATGATTTTTTAAGACTAGTTGTGGATTGAGATATTTTAATGCCAATAGTTTTGGGCAAGCCTGCCACTCCAAGACTTGAAAATTAGGTCTCTCTACCAATCTGAAGGTCATCCTTCTCAGGAAATGGGGCACAAAAACAAGTGCCAACGGGAGGGATTACAAACCATGAGAGAAAATTGCAACAAAAGAATATTGACAACCTTGGTGGTGACAATGCGATAAAGAACTTGCATGATGGTACCCTCAACGGAAAGAACTTCAACCTCAGTAGAAAGAACTATGATGGAGGATCGGCAATGGGAATGGTGGTCAAATTGATGAGCCTCAAACCTAAAACAAAACTTGGAAACCTTGATCAAACGATGCAAAAAAACACTTTTATTAACAAATTTACAAAAGAATGCAAAAAATCGTTGCCTCTATTAAAGCCTTAACGACCAATCGTCCAGAACAATGTAGATCGAGAAGAATTCAAAGGTTGATCTTGGCCACAAAAACTAATTTTTGCCATAAAATCAAATGAAAATTCATCGATCCAAAAAAATTTGCCTCCAACTAAAAACTCCATACAAGGTATGGACATACTGTACAATATGGTACAAGGGCCCTTTTTTTTTCAAATTTTTCTTATGTCAAAAATTGATGAAATGATAGGCCATCTTAGTTAACTCAAGCCTTCTAGACTCTATAGCGATGTCTGTTTAGCTCCACGAGACAACTTTGATAGGGGTTAGTGCAAAATTCAATAGAAAATGGGAAGGGATTTGTGATTCATGGCTCTGATACCATGTTGGAGCAACTAATAGATGAATGCAAAAGCCAAGAACTTTCACACATAAATATGAGCACAATAAAACCAAAATATATTATACAAAAGTGAATAAAATAATACAATGAGCTCCTTGTATATGTAGGACAAAGGGGTAGAAGGAAGCTAAGAGAAAACAATTGGCTAACCCTTCAAAAGTGTGACATATGTTGGAACACTTGGGACAAGCATGAGTACATGTGTAAAGTCCCTATTAGGTGAGACAAAAGTCTAAAAACCCTCTACGTGAGCTTAAGTGTAGTATGAATAGGTCTATTGGGTAAAAGTTAACTAGATAGCTAAAACACATTTTCACAATATCATGTGTCATGCATGGATGAAAAAAACTGAGTTGCAAATTATAAATCAAAGTTTGTTTCCTCTTCAAAGGGTTCTACTATAACAAAGTTTACTCCATCTTTGAAGGGTCCCACTATTATAAAGCAAGAATCAAAAGATGAAAAAATACAAAATCTTCATATGAAGCCCCCTCCAAGAAAGAAAGAAAAGTGGGTAAAGAAAGCTAAATAGAAATTCTGCCTCTTTTAAGCACATTTGTTAAGAGTTCTACATTGTACAGTGATAAAACTTTACTACTACATAATGGTGAGCCAACTATTTATCATGATTAGGAAGAGGATGACTTATTAGGGGAAGATACTTCCTACATTGTTGGTTGACACTTTGATCCTTATTGTTATATCTATATATTTATATTGATCTTTATCTTTTCATGTTGTGTACTTTCATGTCCTTAGTTAGCATGTAGACTATTTGAAGACACCTTTAGTGGTGCATGCTGACACAAGTGACTTTAAACATGTGTGGTTCATTACTACTTTTTTTCCTTTGTATGTTTTTTATTTGACATTTATGATTAATCTATGTTTGTTTTGTTCCTCCATCATATCTTCCATTATCTTGTGTCTATTTTTACACTTTGGCCTTTTGATTATGACATGTTTGTTGTGTATTTACATTCTCATTTGACCACCTATATGATGTCTTATGTGTTGCTTGCATGTTTCTTTCACGTTGTGTATACCCGCTTGGGGGCATCTTCATTATGTTATTGTCTTGTTTTACATTGATGATGTTATCCTCACATGTTTATCTTATGTTTCATATGTACATATGTTTGTCTACATCTTAGGATTATCATGCTTGATCAAATGCTTACATTGATCTATCTTATGATGATTACATGCTCACTAGGATTACATCTTATGATTTTTTGCTCACACATGTTTACGATTATCATATTTGTATCTTATGATCACATGATTATGAGAATATACTTTATCAACTACTATATGTTAGACATCTTTACACTTCTATGGTTATATATTTCTTATCTAGTATACATCGCTTTTAGCACTTGTTATTTTCCTCATTGGGGGCAACATTGGGAGGCACCTTGCTTCCTCTTTTCACACATATTTTCATGATTATATCTTATTACGCTCTTACTTGTTTATCATACAATGATATCTTTATATTCTTACATCTTATGTAGTTTTACATGATCATGTGTTTTGCTCCCTTCCTCTAATTACTTGTATTTATTGTATGCAACCAATTGGTGGGTGGACATATAATGTCACTAGCATTCTTTTGATTAGTATGGTTGCATTAACTAGCTCATGATCTCTTCCATTCCAGTTGGAATCACATTACTATTTTTTGCTCCAAGTAAAATCATATTTCTATTGGAGGCAATCCCTAATTTTTTTTCTTTTTAATAATTGACATTTCAAGCAAGTTGTAGTTTGTATCTATTTCAAATCAAATGCTTCTCATTGAAAATATCATGTCTGTAGATTCCAAGATAGAGGACTCATTGCAAGGAGAATGTACTAAATCGATATCCTTACCCATTTCACTTTTTGAATGTCTAAATATTACTTTCATGTTGACTACTTGTTATAATTTTACATAGATCCTCATAGTAGTTCATGTGCAAGTTAACTACTGTACAAGTGTATTTCAACATAAAAAGTTGGTAAATAATCTGAATGTAACCTGATTCTATTTGTGCACATCCCCAAGTACCAATTCTGATTCTTGATTTATTTATTCATTTTTCTAGGTCAGATACATCGGCACGGGTGTGCAAAAATGGACTCAAAACTTACAAATTCAATTTTAAATTTTGGGCCCAAGCCTAGTCCCTCAAACTAGTTATTTGCCAACTTGAACGTGAAATTTATTAACTCGTGTGCTATTGTGTTGCATTTAAGGACAACCCCTAATTCATTTCAAAGTGGTCAAAAGAGCATCAAGAGCTCTTTTTCCAATTTGTACTATCACTCAAGGAGCATGTAGAGCATCAACATTGCATCATCATCTTACATCTACATTTTAGGCATCGTTGCATGTTTGTTTGTTGCCTTCAACCATTTTTACCAAATGATTGAATTGACAGTAGGGGTTTGACCAAAGGAGGATAATCCTAGCCTAGCAAGCTCCTTAAACCCCTTTGTAGACATGTTGTAAACATCAAAGCGAGTAGATTCCAAGTGTTAATTTTTGTGAAGTTAATTTTCTCACATAATTCAAATCTATGTGCAGGGTTCACATCCAGAGGTGCAAAACTAAACCAAAACATCAAAGACGAAAATCATTGGCACAAAGGCATTTATCTTATTATCTTCTGGGGTTCAAACATATTTGTGAATTGATTGTCAACATCTATCACAAAATCTTCATCAAGTTTTGAGCTAAGTACCATTATTTTATTCATTTAATTTATATAAATTTATTTCGGTAGCATTATCAATACCAACTCATTAATAGCTAGGGTTACTTGCTTCCTTTGTTAATTTATTTTTGTACCCTGGACTTATTAGAAAAAGGTTTCTATATTTCTTTTCACAAATAAGTGGGCAAACACCCCCATATTAATAGTCTAACATGACCACACTAAGGTCCAACAAACATGTATATTAAAAAACATGAAATGAACATGATTAACAAAATGCCATGATCCCGTGTAGGCCAAGGCCATGAGTTTGCTCAGTTCTTGTTTATTTCACCAACCTTTTCCCAATGTTCTTATCACCACACATCTAAATAAAATGTTAGAAGTGCATGTACATCATAATTACATAATCAATAATTAATAAGAACTCTATAAACACATCAAAATACAATAATGAATTAATTAAATTTCAATTAACTTCTAACTAAACCATTTAAAAATATAAATTTATGAATCAATCAATCCTCGAGTACTAGTTACATCAAATTGAGGTTCAATTATTTTAAATGTTTTTAGGACCTTAATCTAAAAAATTACAAAATAGTTGTGGCCTTACATCTACAAAAGCATTGTTCCATGAATATCTAATTTATAATTTGGTGTAGCTATGCCTCTAGCACACCAACAATATGGATTTAAAAGTCAAATCTTTAAACTACCTCAACATACACTTAAACATGTCCAAATCAAGGAAACGATCAATGAACAACTACATGTAGAAATAAACAACAAACTGAAAATATATGTCCATGCTCTATATACATGAGTCCAGTATTGTCCTAGAGCAATCAATCCCACACACACATGCAAGAACAAGGTTGTACTCTGAAGAAACCTTCAAATGGGTAGAAAACTCCAAGAAGAGTGAGCAATGCTCCTCATGCCATTGATCCATAGTCATACATGTGTATACATTGTCTCACGGGCCTTACAAAAGCTCTGATTGAAGTAGTGAGCTCCATCACATGCATAAAATGTCCTAAAAATGAACATGACTTGCACCCCTATTCGGAACAATGGGAAACGAAGCATTGAAACCTCCATACAAAGATTTTGATTTCCACTTGCAACAACCCAAAAACTTGTTGCATTAGCCCCATTTGATCGGTATGCAACTTGCTTAGACGGGATGCTAAAAGGATTGTTTCTCTACCACACTTTCAACAGCATTCTTCTCTTTTCTCCAATACCCTCTCTGCCAACTAATCTCAGTGAGCCAATCAACATCATGGCTTCAACTCTCACTATTAGCCAACCAGCTCCACTTGGCTCCAACAATTTCCATCAACCTGCAACATGATTATAGCCAAACCCTTAGCTTGCCTCCACATCAACCAAGCTTTCCATGGCTCCAACAATCTCTACTAGCCATCATGACTCCAACTAATACAGTCAACAATGTCCCCAGCTCAGCACACTATATCATGGCTCCAAGCTTTGCCTAGGCTCTCCCATGACTCTAGCAATCTCTGCCAACCAAGTCAAGTAAAGCTCAACTAAGCCTCCAAACATTGGATTTGGAAAATGCAACAAACTTCACTTGACTCCAACAATCTTTGCTAATCACGCAACCTCCCACAATAGCTTCCCACACCATTAATAATAAGGAGCTTCTCTCTTCCGCCAATATTCATCTTCCAACTCTCACCTTTTCCCCTTGTTGCATTAGATTCACACCACCCTAAAGAACATGAATAGTTATTGCTTGAAGTTGTGATTGCTCTAACCAAGGTAATATTTGCGACCCTAGGGCAAATTGCCCAAAATAGGGAAAATGGTCACCCAACAAATAAAACATGTGTTACTAGCAGAGGAGAACAAGTGTGCACATGGAGAAGAAAAGGTCACCTCCATTGAAGGTAAATGGTTACCCAAGGAAATTGATCATTCACATGGACAAAGGTAAAACACACACTATTAGAGAATGTGAACAATCACACCCAAACACAAGAAAATGCATCGCTACCACAAAACAAAAAAGACACCACCAAACATGAAAACAAACACCTACTAGCAAAAGGAATCGATGTCACCTTGGAAGGAAAATAGTTGTCATCATAATAGGGACCAATGAAGGGCACGCACCCAACAATGTCCCATTGACTTTCTCTTCTGCCACCTCAAAACCTTTGTTGCCAACAACATACCCACGTGGCATTTTTTTCCCTTGTGCAACTATTTGGCAATGCCACATCTACTTGATCAACTGGCCAAACCATTCGACCAGACTTGCAAAATTGGTACAAGCAATAATATCACCACAATAGAACAATTTGAGCTACTACAATAGAATGATCTAATCACTGAAGCCAACACTAAGAATTTGTCAACCGATTATTAGAGTGAAGTCTATCAATCTCAATGTTGTTGTAGGTGACTTACAATGGACTTAAAACACTTGTGGCAAGCTACAACACGTGTTTTATCTGATTACTGAAGCCAACACTGATAATTTGTCAACTGACTATTACAGTGAAATATATCGATCTCAATGTTGTTGTAGGTGACTTGCAATGGACTTAAAACACTTGTGCCTTTGTTGCAAATGAACTTGCAGAACCCCAAAGTGCTAGCAAGCTACTGAAAGTGACTTGCAGTGTTGCTACAGGTGTCATTTCAATTGCTGCAGGTGAACTTGTAGTATAACCCCATTGGTCCACTTGAATTGATCATCTTACGAGTCATGCCTCCCAAAAGCTCCAACTTCTAGTCTCCAAAAGCTTGAAGACCAAAAGGAAAAACTGAGAACTCTCATACCCCTCTAATTAAATTAAGAGTGGCTTAACTCCAAGGGTGATTACAGATGTATCATGCTCTCATGACATCGATGAGGCTCACTCAAACAGCTATTGACTTCCCCTACACCTGTTGCACCTCTTTGTTGAAGAAATCAAATGCAAGTCACTTTCAACAACCCTCTAATGGACTGAAAACATCTATGGGACAAGAGATTCTCTTTTTAGCCCTTCTCTTGATGGATTGGAGACAACTGTGGGATGAGAGATTCTCTTTTTAGCCCTCCTCTTGATGGACTAAAACCACCATAGGAACAAGGTTACAACCAACTAGCAACACCATGCTTAGTTCAACTAATAAATCTCCACCCCCTCTAACATGAAGTAGAAAGGGTTTGGTTGCATTAGTCCCGCTGACTCAATATACAACTCTCACTAAATTGAGTTATGTCCCTCTACATGGACAACCCAATCATGCATGACCCAAAAAACTCCTAAATCTTCAACACCTCTTCAATGGTTCAGCTTTATCTCTAGCTCTAGCTGCAACTCTCGCTCAAATGGCACTAGCTCCTGGCTCTAGCTCTTTAAACCACAAAGTATTCAACTTGCACTCCAATCCCACACTTTGCAACTAATAGAAAAAGCAATGCACGCCATAAAATGTTAACAAAACTTAGGCACAATGTAAGGACCTACTTTGGTACCACTTCCCTCTAGTCACAAGGACAGACCGGCCTCTATTACCACTTTCCCAAAGGAAAGATTAGCTATCTCTAATACCACTTGATCCATAATCTCAGGAAGCTATGTCGCACTCTAGCACACCAAAATACAAATTTACAAGTGAAGTCGTCAAACTTCTTCAACATGTACCAAAACATGTACAAATCAAATAAACAAATAGAGAACTGCATGTGGAAATAAATAGCAAACAACTATACAATCAATCACACACACATGTAAGAACAAGGTTGTAGTTTGGAGAAACCCTCAAACGTGTAGAAAACTCCAGAAAAAGTGAGCAATGCTCGTCATGCCAATAATCCATAGTCATACATGTGTATACATCACCTCATGGGCTCTACAAAATCTCTAATTGCAACAGTGAGCTCCATCACATCCATATACTCTCTTAACAATGAACATGACCTACAATCATACTCATAGCAATGGAAAATGAAAGACAAAAACCTCCGTACAAAGCTTATGTTGTCGACTTGCAGCCCAAAAATTTGTTGCATTAGACCCATTGGCTTAGTACGCAACCTGCTAAAACAAGATGCTAAAAAGATTGCTGCTCTACCACACTTTCAACAACATTCTTCTTTTTTCTCCAACACCCTCTCTCAAGCAACTAGTCTCAAGAAAAAATTTTGTTCTAGGTTTATGGTCCCTTCAAAACTAGCTTATCTTAATCAAAACTAGTTTAGCTAACCAGTCAACATTATGGCATTAGCTCTCATTATTAGCCAACCAACCTCACATGGCTCCAATGATCTCTGCTAGCCTATAGCATGGTTCCAACCTACCTCTGCCTCAGCCAAGTTTTCCATGTCTCCAGCTAACTCTACCAATCATCATGACTCAAGCTAATACAATCCATCTCCCAAGCTCAGCTACCTGTAGCATGAGTCCAAGCTCTACCCAGGGTCTCCCATAGCTCCAACAATCTCTACCAGCCAAGTCAAGCAAAGTTCAATCAAACCCCCAAACAATAGCTTCAAAAAATGCAACTAACTCTGCATGACTCCAAAAATATCTACCAATCACATAGCTGGCTCTGTCCACCACCTTAACTCCCAAGTGGCTTCCCACACCATTAAAATAGGAAGCTTCTCCCTTCCTCCAGTCTTCATCTTCTGCCTCATCACCTTCTGCACATCACTTCAGATCCACACCACTTGAAGTCATCACTGCCCTAGGGCAAAGAAATGGCATTTCCCAAAAATAGGGAAAAAATTGCCCAACAGATGAAACACATGTCACCATGAGAGAACAAATGTGTGGGGGAATATGAAAGTGTAGCTGCCAATGAAGGTAAATAGTCATGTTGATGATGTTTTTGTGATAACACAACAATAGAATAAAATACCAAGTATCCTATCCTCTCTTGATCAAAGCGTTTTGAATGCTGAATTATGTGATCAAACAAGAACGCTCCAAGATTCCTTTGATGTCAGGTCTTGACTTGTACATGGATAGACTCAGTGACTAAATGTGATCTTTTTGGTAATCACAAAGGGACTTACACTAAATTCCTCCTTCATAAACATGGATGAAATTCCTTACTCCTTGGATGTGAATGAATGGAACTTCTTCAATCAAACTTAAAAGAAAATGCAAAAGATAAGGGTTGGAAAAGCTATTCTAAGGACAATGAGATAATGAAATATGCTTAGGATAGACAAATTCCTTACAAAACCAAACTTCACTTCACCATGAGGACCAACAATTCCACGAAATAGGTGCAATCTCCTAAGGTAATGTTGATGATATTTTTTGGACAACACAACAATAGAATAAAATGCTAAGTATCTTATCCTCTCTTGATCAAAGCTTCCTGAATGTTGAATTATATGATCAAACAAGAACGCTCCAAGGTTCCTTTGATGTCAGGTCTTGACATATACGTGGATAGACTAATCACAAAGGGACTTACACAATTGTTCAAACAAAGCTCTTGTTTCACTTGCAAAGGAAAAATTCTTGGAATTTCTAAGTACTACAACTAATGGCGTATGATATTGCAATGACGTTCTTGATCCAAATTTCTAACAATTATTGATAACAAATTGCAAAAGATGTAAGGTATGAGAAAACTATTCTAATCCTATATGCAAGAAACGATTATTGATCAGGTGAAATCAACCAACTTTGTTTTGCCAAATCAAACAACTATGCAAAATTGATGCAATATTCTAATGTGATGTAAGATGTTCAAATCACTCGCGTTCATGAAATATCAACAAACACAAATAATTGAAGTTAAGCTCATTTGAGTTCAGTCTAACCATGCACTGCAACTTGCAAGCCACAAATCACAAATGGTATGAACATAAAGATTTCACCATGAAACAATAACAAATACTTCCATCAACTAACATGACACTTGAAAATAAACTTTATTCTAACTTATTTCTACGCTTGAGGAATTGGAAACCACGCAACACTTGAAACAAAAACAACATCACCAAATTAATGAGTCTTGTATTATCTCAAAGAATTCTTGCAACAATTCTCCAAAGTCTCTAACTTTACAAATGAAATGAAATGAGGCTTTTATAGCCCTCAAGAATACATGAAAGGCTAGGATCGATTGGCAAATCCAATGGCCTAGATTGTGCCACATAAGCAATTTGTTACAACAACCTTCTATTTTTAGTAAGAAAGCAAGAGCAATGAAGGCACACTTTCCAAGAAGATGAGCTTGAAATGGAATCTTTGGAGCATCCTGAGGTAGGCGCCAACTTTAGGTTGTTATTTTTGTGCATGCATTGAATAAAGATGACTAAGGTGGCCAAAGGTAATAGGATTGATGATGTGTGCATGCAGCCTTAGCATTGAGCGAACTAGTTTGATCTTCTCCGCACTCACACTTCTTGAAATGTTTATCCAAATTGTGGATTTTTTGAAGTAATCTTCGATTTTGGATTTTCAACTTTAGAACTTGTTGTGTGGTTACACAACACGCCCCATTTTAACTTGGCAAAACAGGGACCCAACTTTTTGGCTTGGCTTGTGTTGTCTGTTTTCTGGCGGTTTGGTAAAAATGAGTCAGGTGCATCATTATCATGATATTCGATGAGGTTGGTCATCATCATGAGGTCAGTTTGTCAAAGTTCATGTTTTGTTTCTATGACCTCATATTTAGAAAGAGCTTGAAATTCTAGGCAGGTTTGCCTTTTACATCACTTGAAAATTCGTCCATATGAGGGAGTTATGCACAGTCAAAGTTTTGGTCAAACATGATTTTAAGAGGGTTATATTTCATAACAACGAGCATCATGATATTTTTACATCACCTGATATTATAATATCATGCTGATATTATAATATCACCCTGCTTAGAAAATCCACCATCTGCATATTTGCATGCGCACGTCAAAATCCTATCGGAGGGTCATCATCCTGATCTTTCAAGGGAGGGTCATATTTGCTGATATTCGCTAATATGATGATGACGTCATCATATCCTCCTGATCTCCTTTTGCATGATCATGATGATCACCCTATCTTTTAAGGGAGGGTGATATTCCGTTCCGCAGCATGATCATATTTTAAATATCACCCTAGCGTTAACCTGATGATGACCTCAACTCATCCTCATGCTTCAAAGATAAACATGACGGTGACATCATCAGGACATTTGATGAGGAGGATCATCATATTTTTATCCTGTCATGTT
This sequence comes from Cunninghamia lanceolata, assembly GCA_027924645.1. NCBI lineage: Eukaryota > Viridiplantae > Streptophyta > Pinopsida > Cupressales > Cupressaceae > Cunninghamia > Cunninghamia lanceolata. The sequence continues at coordinate 3,720,156 of BSBN01000042.1, forward strand.
GTCAAGATCATCATGATCTTGTTTGTCTACCCGACATTTCGTAATGTCCTCCTGCCGAGAAATATGACCTTTTGCAAATATCCTTATGACGTCATCCCAATCTGATAAACGAAGAAGCAAATATCAGGATGACATCATCATCACATTTCCCTTCGGCAGGATATTTTCCAAAACATGATCCGGTTCGTGAATATGACGATGACGTCATGTTCTAAGTTTAACAAAAGCCCCGGATATCCTGATGATCATCATCATCCTGATCTTTCGAGAGGGTTACCTTGGCCGTAAAGGGGTCATATTACATTCACCACCTGATCATGTTCCTTAGGTGACTCGATATTACATTTATCCCCTGATCTTAACTAAACATGACAGTGACGTCATCTTTTGCATTTTAATGAAGCCCGGATATGACGATGACATCACCATCATATTCCATTCCTCAGCAGCAGGATCATATTTCATATCCTCCTATTTTCCTTCGACATGATGATGATGATGATGTCATTCTTTTCCCCAATATACAGAAGCGAAACATGATGGTGATGTCATCAGGACATTCGAGAAGGGGGAGCATCATATTTCCAAAATATCATGCAGACAAAAGTTTTAAGTCTTGCTATCGGCCTTATCTTGAGTTATCATGCCGATAGAACATGTCTTCCCGATGGAAGGACATCATCATGATTTTTGGCGTCGGTATAAGTTTAACCATCGGCCTAATGTAAAATTGTCATTCCGACAGTGTGTAGTCACGCCGATACATACACGCATCATATACAGAGCCGGATTCGAAGGAAGGTTAAAGGTAGTTTTTTTCTTTTGTATATTTTGCGATGTATATGCACTATTTTGAACCCGATATACATGAAAATAGGCGGGAAAACAGAGAGATAGAAATTTGAAAGCCCGACTGCCTGATTTTTGGTCAACAATGGTTGACCTGAGTGTTTTTTAACGCTGTTTAGGCATTTAGTGCATAATTTTCACTGATTTGAAGCCCGATTGCCTGTAGTTGCACATTTTGAGGCCTGTTTAATAAAACGTTTAAATTCCTGTTGTTTATCCACATGATGATGAACTTAATGTTTGTCTGTTTATTTGCAGGAAGTCATGATGCTGTTAGAGCTGTTGCTGAGCATTGTATGGTTGCACATGGAGGCAACATGAACCAGAAGTGAGGAGGATATTGTCAAATATGCTGTTTGCCAGCTGGAGACTGAATCAAATCAAAGATGCTGGAATATTATGTGCCAGCTGTACATTTGCCAACTGGCGAAGCATGTGCTTTTCATCTGGACCGTTGATTGTTATGAGAAGATCATGATCCTTGGATCATTGTAACTGTTTTCTGGTATTTGCTCTATATAAGAGCCAAAGCTTGTCAAAAATAAAGGAGATAGATAGATATATCTGGCAATAAGGCTAATAGAGAAGAGAAAAAGATACACAGACACATCTGGCAATAAGGCCAATTACTGTAGAATCAATTAGGAGATCGGATTACTGAGACTAATGAGGATAGAATTGTTGAAATGTCAAGGTTCTTTCTTCAGATCACTGTAAATGTACCTGTTCTTGAGCATACTGAATGGATATGAAGTTTCAGATTACATCCTGATTGTAAATTTTACGTAATCTTCCTGTTGATTTCTGGATATGTATTGGTGAATGCTGTGTTCAACTGGAAGCGCTTTCATTTCATTACATGTTGTCAACTTTTCCTTTGAAGATTTGCACTAGATCATGCAGATTTGTGGAATGTCCTGGTGAAGTATGATTCTAGTTTCCTTCTTTTCATTGCATGTATGGGAGCTTGTATGTGGATCAGTGATCTCAGTCAAGTAGTTTTGGGAATCTCATTCTTTAACCCTTTTCCTTTATTTTTAATTTCATAAATTCATCACCATAACTGCAAGTCATGATAAATAATAAGCAGAAATAGAGAAATATGCTGAAATCCCGTAGGTAACTGAAAATCATTAGCATAGTTGAGTTAAATGCATGCAGTATTGAAAATATCATGCAAAGAATTGCAAATAATGGTAGAAATCATGCAAATATCAGCCTGTAGGCACATTATTTGACTAAATTCACAGTGCAGAGGTAGAATTATTAGAGATTTATGCAGAGCAGACATATAGAGCAGGATATTTGGAGAAATAATGATGAACTTTGCAGAAATATGTAAGGCCCCTGAATGGAAAACAGCAACACACATCAACCACTGAGTAACGTCAGTAGATTAAGACCTAATCAACGGAGACTTGGGATCATGAATTCTTTGAGTTCATCGTATCTTTCAAGATGAGTAAAGGTTGTTGTGTAACTTTTATTCTATGTTTGTGTATGACTAACATCATGACCAACAGAACTTTGTATCATTCAAACTTGCAAATTTGGGAATTTGTCAAAAAAAATTCAAGTTGTCTTCATGCCTTAGTGAAATTTACAAATTACTTGATAATCTTGATTTATGAAATTTTTGTCCTTTGTGTAGGCTTCAACTCTCGATGATGCAGGAAGATGTTATGTACTTGCATTCTTGGAGTAGATTTCATGAAATAAAGGATGCCTCTGCTTGAATTTCTGTATAAGTGAACTTGAGATCTTCAGGAAATTTGTCATTCTTGTGATGTTGTAATTGATTGGTATTCTTGAATTCTTGTGCAGGATCTTGGAAGTGGACTTGATGAAGTTCTTCGATGGAAGTGTGATGATGAACTTGAATAGTTACCGAACATGCAAGGTAGAATGATATTCTTCACTTTCGAATGATTAGGCTTGCAAACTGATGATGAAGTTCTTGTCTCGTCGGTGAAATTTTCCTCTGGTAATTGGATGATGGCAGACTTAATGATGCTTCGATAAAGTGCAATATTCTTCCTGCACTCTAGTGATGTCACCTTCTTTAGATGCAGGATGAATGAGCTTCATGACACTTCAATCCTCTGGATGCTCCTCTAGCTTCCTCGCCTCAGAATGCTTTGATCTTTACTCTTGATCTCGCTCTCCTTCAACATACCTCGCCAACCTATAGTCAAAACACCTCAAGTCAATACATTAACATGATACATGATATAAAGGAATTTTTACCACTAAATTCACCTTCCTTACAAATGTGGGACAAATAATCATGATTTTAACACAATTTACATATATTTATCCTAAATTTGAATGCAAAGAGAACATATAAAACTTAAAGAATTTGGCATTTTTGATATTTGTTTGAGTGTGGAAATTTCCCTTTGCTAGGGAATTTGCGCTCTAGCAAGAGTGCATTTTGCATAGGTAGGAGAAATTTGCGATTTTGAATTTGAAGACTTAGAATATTGTTGGTTCTTCTCCCTCAAACTTTCTTCCCCTTGGCGAATTTCCTCTTGATGTTCATGTGATTTTGTCATTTTCATGGATTAATTTGTCCCTTTGTCTAGAGCGCACATTTCATTGGCATGAGAACTTTTCAACTTGTATGAGGGAAAATTTCTCTTTGGAAAGGATTTTGTGTTTTGGACACTTAGACATTTTTATCAAGTTTTTGGGTCCTTTCATCCCTTTAGTGTAATCATTTAGGATTTCAACTATGTCTTAATGCACTTTTAATGTCTTCAAGCAATTTCAATCAAGGCATATCATGGGCGCATAATCCTTATGCACAAGGATTTTCCACCTTTTGCAATTTTACTTAGACAAACTTTGTGGACCCCCATATAGGTGAGCACATATTGCATGGTCTAGAACATTTTGCGATTTGTAAACATTTTCATCTTTACTTAACATTTTTCTCTCTCAAAATCTCTCCTTTGGATGAACATCTTCACTTATGCCTTCAATCATGCTCTTGGTATTTACTAGGAACCACAAGTCAATTATTAGATTTTCAAGTTATTGCTTGACATTTTCCTCTTGAGAACCTAGGGCGGCTTTTGCATGGTTTAGAGCAATTTGCGCCTTCCTCTCAAGATGAACATTTTACCTTTGTCTTCAATCATCATCATAAGTATTCATTCCAAACCTTTCAAAGCAAGTTTTAATTTTCAACGAACTTCACATCAAACAAGTTTTTTCCCTGAGAGTGCTAGGTGCATATTGCAAGCTAAAGAGCATTTTGCACCCTTCTAGACTTAACTTAAGCATTTTTCTTGAAATTCAAACTCCATCATTTTGGCGTATATTTCTCTTCAAAGAGAAATTTCCTTCTTTTGACTTGAACACTTAGTCAATTTGTTTAATCTCCTTCAACTTTTGGTGAATGATGTAAGGTGTCTTCTCTTCCAAATCAATGAAATTGAATCATTTTAACATACCTCAAACACCTTCTACTTGGGTACAAATTGCAAGCTTGAGAACATTTTCCTTACTCTTGTGGCATTCAATCATGACTTTCACTTTGAATTTTCAAAACAAGATTGAACTCTTAGGATGTTTCACACTTAGCCAACTTTTCTTATGAGCTCCTAGGGTAGATATTGCATGGATGAGAACATTATGCACCTTCTTCCCTTGATGAACATTTCAACCTTGTGTATGTGATCATGACCTTCATCTTTCAAAACACTTCACCAAAATTCCTTGTTACAAGCTTGGGCAGGAATTGCATGCTCTAGAACATTTTTCACTCCAAGTTGGGCAGCTTTTGAAAGGTGGAGAGCATTTTCCTTCATTTGGAACTTAGGTTTTTCCTTCAAATTTCAAATGTTGAGTGAATCTTCTACCTTGGACTTCCTTCATAACCTTAAACATGGATTGAGTTTCAACATCCTTCACACTTCATGCATTTATCATGAAATTCCTAGGGCAGATTTTCCTCTTGTCTATGCATTTTCCAGTTTTCCTTAATATTGTCCTCAAAGGTAGGGTGCATAATACATGGGAGTGTGCATTTTCCCTACTTCTGCATTCACCATACTTAGTTAAATCTCCACACTTTAATCTTGAGCACCAAATACAAGTATATGTGCATTTTCCACCTTGTATCAACCTTTGACAAACCTTTTACTCCAACCTTGTGCATTTGCTCAATCTTTAGACTTTCCTTCCACAACCTTCAAGGCAACTTGGATGAACAATACTTCATCTTGAACAAGTTTACTTCTTATGAACTTTTGGCGCACATTGTTGAGAACAATTAGCAACTAGAGAGGGTGGATTTTGAGAGCTCTAGAACATTTTCCTCACTTAACAACTTTTCATTTTATCCTAGAATCCTTTCAAACTCCAAATTGCCATTTAACATTTAAGACAAAAATCTCCATGAAAGTTGATTTGTTGAAGTAGCCTCATTGAAAGACAACCTACCCTGGGCAGTTTATGCAAGGGTGAGAACATTTTGCGCCCCCCTAGGGTAGATTATGCAGGCTCCAGAACAATTTCCTCCATTTGGACTTTGACACTTCACCAAACTTTAGTATTCCTCAAAACTCCTACAAGCAATTCGCCATGTTTCTTGCAAGTATTTTTGAGAATTCACCTAAGGTAATCAATGTTTCCTCATCTACATTCCAAAAGGGAGACCTCCAACTAGGGCGCATAATACACCTATGAGAACATTTTCCACATTTGTCAACACTTAGAAAAAATTTCACGTTTTGATCTCCTCAGTTGTTCGAATTGAAAAAGTATCATTACTTTGCTTGCCCATGTTAACCTCAATGTTTCTTAGTTGTCTGACAGATGACCTTCATTTGTATGGAAATTGAACAAGACTCAAAACTAAAACCTAAAACTATTAAAGCAAAAGCGAAAACTTGGGGGTCCCCATTTGCAATGGGGTGATGTGTGATTAGGTCACAACATCTGGCAACTCCATGAGAGAAATGTTCCTAGACATTTCAGAAATAAGAATTCAATCCCAACCCAGAACCTTCGAATCATTCTCTTCAACCTATCAACTAGTTACAAGACAAACTTGAAAAGGAAAAGAATCATAGATTGGATCAAGACACTTCATCTCTTGTTGTGTGATTAAGATTAATTTCAATTAAAACGGGGTTCTTAATTACTCCAAAGATAAACAAGAATCAAGTTACAACATTTCCATGTACACCCACATACTAGACCAAATAAAGAAAACTACATGATCACAGAATCAAAACCAACTGCCAGCATGACCATCCATATTCCAAGGATCCAAGTGTGTGCGTTTGTGTTCATTCCCTTCCCTTAGCAACTAAGATCATCTAAGCTCCTTTACATTAAGCTACATGATTAGTACACACCTCATGAACTACCTAGACATTGCCTTACTGCCAATGAGCGTCTATAGCCCTGACAGGTTTGTCTCGCAATTCCACTCGAGCAGAGCCCCACTGCCAATCAGGCGTCCATAGCCCTAGTAGAGATTACTTGATTGTCCATCTAACTGAGCTATGGTGTGTGATTGTGATTTTGCATTTCTTTGCTTCATTCTTGATATTCCATTAAGCTTAAATGTGGCAGAGTACAATGTAGTACCGCTACCCCTGCAACACATGCTTTTTGATGGCACAGGTTACGTTGATAACTCAGCTAGTAGGTGTGCACTTCTGATGGCGGCAAAGGTGGACCTTTAGATTTTTCACTTAATGTAAGCTCACAGAGACTCCCTTAGGTACTTCAGGATTTTTTAAAGTGTATAAGGGATAAGATCTCAAAATATTTCAAGTAATACTAAACAACTGACTTATCACCCATGAGCAAGCAGTCATGCTATTTGACACTAGCAATGGGATCCATGGGAAATACATCATTCATGACCCATGTTTCTCAAAAGAAGACATAAGAATTCATAAGATTTAGATTTATCATTTTAAAACATTATAATCAAAAGATAGCAGTGTCAAGACACAATATATGATTAATTTTTGAGTCAAGTACAGAATTTAACTTGCTAATAAACTGAAAAAAAATGATCTTCCAACTCTAAGAATTTCATGAATGAATATTTAAGAAAGGAACTAACATAATTCAGTGAAATCATACTAGACCTATGCGTAGGATTTATCACTCCTCTACAAATTAGAATCCCCAATGACGACTAACCTAAAACAAACTAAACTAAAGAAAACTAAACATTGAAACAGGAAAGGCTTGAGTCAAATGACGTCAAGGAAAACAAATCTAATCTAAGGAAAGAGAAAAAACACTAGAAAGGAAACCTACTCTAACCTATGTACAAGTAAGTCCCACAAGGAACTCGCGGTTGGAAATAATGTTTTAGAAATTGCCCGTTGATAGGCAACGGGATGTCTTCTCTAGTCAATGTCTTCAATTTAAATGCATTTTCTCCCAAAATCTTAGCAATTTGATAGGGACCTCTCCATAGATAGTCAAATTTATCATGGTCTCCTCGTCTTTCATGTGCTTTGTCCCAATACAAGACCAAATCAGAAATCCTGAATGATTTTACCTTTGCTTGACGATCAAACCAACACTTCACAACTCCCTGGTGTCTCATGAATTTATCCAAAGTTGTATCTCATTTTTCTTCCAAACATCATAATTGTGAAAGCCTAGTTTGCACTCTTTCATCTTCCTCTAAATATTCTTGCATGAATTGCAAAGTTGGGATCCTCAGTTGTATTGGGAAGATGGGGTCTTGGTCGTAAACTAAATGGTAAGGAGAAGTACCTAAAGAAGACTTAACACAGGTTTTGTCTTCCCAAAGAGCAAACTCCAGTTGAGTGTGCCAATCTCTCGGGTTCTTATCCAACAACTTCTTGATTGCATTCAAAAGATTCTTGTTTGTTGACTCAGCCATACCATTACCTTGTGGATAATAATTTGATGAAAATTTTAATATTATTCCATGTTTAAATGCCCAATTTGAAAATTTTAATGATAAAAATGTAGGACCATTATCACAAACAAGGGCATTAGGACAACCAAACCTAGTAATGATGTTCTCCTCCAAAAATTTGATTACTACATCAGTAGTGCAAAGTTTCAAAGCATAAGCTTCAAACCATCTAGTACAATAATCTGTCGCGGTTAGAATATACCTGTGTTGCGCAAAGGAAGGTGGGTTGATCATACCAATAAAATTTAGTCCCCATTTAGCAAAAGGTCTTACTTTGATGACGGGCTAAAGGGGCATTGTAGGATTTCTCTCCCTTGATGCTGCTACTTGACCAGTGTGGCAAGTCTTGACATGCTAATGAGTATCATGGACAAAGTAGGCCAATAGTATCCTGCCCTCAGGATTTGATGAGTTGTTGCTAATCTACCTCCGTGACAAGTTCTGAATTTGTCATGAAATTGTTCCATGATCTGTTTGGCTTCATTTCTTCTGACACATCTCAAATATATTCCCTCATGGTTCTATCAGAACAAGACTGCTCCTTGTAGCATGAAACACTGACTCCTGTATCTCAGGGCTCTTCAACTGCTATTGAGAACATATGCTTGCTACACTAATCCTGGGCCTTCAACTGCTATTGTCTGCATGAGTGCTTGTCCTCGCACTAACTTCATCGGTTGGATTTCAATGTCATTCTTGTATAATGGCGACCCACTTGCCTCTTCTTTCACCCATCTCGTTCTGCATTAACAACATTTTGACAGTAGCATCTGGAACTATTGCATAAACCTTGCTCCTCAAGATATAATGTCTGAATTTCTTAATCACCTTCACCAAAGCATATGCTTGTTTTTCAACACATGGATATCTTAATTCAGCATCTTTAAAATGGGTACTCATAAATGCGATGGGATGTTCATCTTTTTCTTCTGTTTCATGAGTTAGAATCCCCGCACAAGTATGATCTGATGCAAAGGAGTACAAGTAGAAAGCCTCTGCATAATCTAGACTAATGAGCATAGGGGCACAGGCAATTGCTTTTTTTATCTCTTCACCTGTGGAATCCAATCTATCTTCACATCTTTCTTCAACATTTCATTTAGTGGCTTGACAATTTCTGCAAATCCTGTGATGAACTTTCTCACAAAATTGATTTTTTCGAAGAAAGACTTTAACTCCTTCTTGCTTGCAGGCATGTTGATCCTTTTGATAGCTTCCACTCGATCAGGATCGATGGAAATTCCCTTTTCTGAAATAATATGACCTAAAAGTTTACCATCTGTCACCCCAAAAATGCATTTCTATGGATTAAGAGAAATACCATATCGGCTGCATCCTTCAAAGACTTTCCTCAAATGTTCCACATGGTCTATTCTCTTCTTTGAAAATACTATGAGGTCATCCATGTAAATAATTATACTTTTTCACGTTTTGATCTCCTCAGTTGTTTGAATTGACGAAGTCTCATTACTTTGCTTGCCCATGTTAACCGCAATGTTTCTCAGTTGTCTAACAGATGACCTTCATTTGTATGGAAATTGAACAAGACTCAAAACTAAACCCTAAAACTATTAAAGCTATTCACAATCAAACTAAAGCAAATGTGGTTCAGGCTAACTTTGCAAAGTGACTTATCTTTGACAAATCATGAAAAGTATGAACCAAAAAAGAATTCACCAAATATCTTAACATAAACTCATTACATCAATGAACTTCTAATCTACTATTTAAGCTACTTGGAAACACATCTTCATCATCTTCAAGAAATAAGAAACCATGCAACATTCCAACACAGCACAATTGTCACCAAACTTCAATGAGAAATGCATTAATTTTGGAAGTGATTACAACAATCTCATGAGTTTTCTCCAACAACTTAGAAGAGCTTCCTCTACTCTACTCCTACTCTACTTTCTAATGATCCTCCTTCTAATGATCTTCCAAATGAGAGAAGTGAACTTTATATAGTGCTCAAAAATTACAATGAAGGGCCCAGATTGATTTTGGAATCAATGGCCAAGATTTGAACACAAGGTAGTTACAACAACTTGCTATTTTTAGAACATGAGAGAGGCAATGAAGGCACGCTTTCCAAGATGATGAGTATGAAATGGAATCTTTGAAGCATCCCAAGGTAAGTGCCAACTTTAGCCTATTGTTTGTTGTAGATACATTGAATGTAGTCAGGTGATGTGGCAAACTATAATAGGATTGATGATGTGTACACGCCACCTCAGCCTAGAGCAAACTGGTTTGCTCTTCTCCGTGTTCACACTGCTTTGAAATATTTTCCCAAATTATGGATTTTTTTGGAGTAGTCTTAGATTTTGGATTTTCAACTCTGGAACTTTGCATCTTTCAAACTTGCAAATTTGGGAATTTTGGACTTCTTCATGTTGTCTTCCATGCCTTAGTGTAATTTATGTAATTCATGACTTTACTTGATGTACACGCTCATTCTCATTTTGTAAAATTCTTGTTTCCTGTGCAGGCTTCAATGCTGGATGATGTAGGAAGATGTCATGTATGTGCATTTCTAGAGTAGATGTTATGATAGATGCTTTGTCCTTCTATGTTTTTTGGATGATCAAACTTGCAAGATGATGAACTTCTTCCTTCACTCCAACGATGAAATTCTCCTCTGGAAGCAGGATGATGGTGAACTTGATGATGTTTCAATGAAGTGTAGTATTCTTCTTCCACTCTGGTGATGTTGTCTCCTTGGATGTAAAGTGAATAAGATCGATGATACTTCAATCTTCTGGATGCTCCATTGGATATCTCGCCTCCACATACTTGGATATTTCCTCTTGATCTCATCCTCATAGATTCGTCCCAAGTTGGCGTCGCTCTCTTCAACACTTGATGCTCCTCTAGCATACATCATCAACTTGCAAGTGAAAACACCTTAAGTTAGTATCATGATGTAACATTTGATATAAAGGGAATTCAAAGACTATTTTAGCCCTTCTCATGAATGTGGGATAAATCAATCATGATTTTAAATACAATTTTCATATATTTATCCTAGGCTGACCTATCCAGCTTGCAAAGTGAATGTGACATTTTATGCAAATTTTCAAAGGTGGAAATTTCTCTTTGCTAGGAAATTCGCACCCTAGCAAGGGCGCATATTTCCCTTTAGTAGGAAATTTCCCTCTTTTTAGATTTTAACACTTAATCAATTTTTTGTTTAATTTCATTCAATCTTTCTTCTATTGGTGGATGATGTTGGATTTTTCCTTCAAACTCATGATATTTGAACCATTTTAGCACGAATCAAACACCTTTCTCTTGGGTACGAATTTCTCTTTAGTGAGAAATTTCCTCCTTTTGCAAGGGCACAGATTTCTCTTTAAAGAGAAATTTCCTCATTTTTCGTCTAAACACTTAGTCAATTTTGGAAAATTTCTCACTTCTTTTCAACTTTTCAAACAATTTCTCATTTTTCCCTGACACATTTTCATGAATTTGACTAAGTAAAATTGGACCAACTTGACTCCAAAAGAGAAGACCTTCATTAGGGCACCAATTTCTAATTGATGAGAAATTTCCTTCTTTGCAACTTTGCAAATTTGGCAAAATTTTCTAAGCTTTTTCAACAATTTCTAGTAGGTTATCCAATGCAAGATGACCTTCATAACAAACATGAATTTTCCTTTGTCAAAATTCCATCATAGCCTAGAGCGCATGTTTCCCTTTGATAGGAAATTTCCTCATTTTGACAGGGCACAAATTTCTCCTTAAAGAGAAATTTCCTCCTTTTTTCATTGAAACACTTAGAAACATTTCTTCTTTTAACAATTTTTTCTTTGGCTCATTTCACTTCATTATTTGAATGATTTTGCATTTTGTCATGATTCAAATCTTCCTTCCTCCTGGAGCACAAATTTCTCTTTAAAGAGAAATTTCCTCAATTTACATTTCTCATACTTAGATTTTTTTATCTCACTTTCAACTCTTCCTATTGATCCTAGGCAAAATTTCTCTCCAAATTGATGACCTTTTTGCATTTTCATGAATCCAGTTACCTTTTTCCCAGGGCGTAAATTTCTCTTTGATGAGAAATTTCCTCAATTTTCACTTCGGACACTTAGTCATTTTCTCAGCTTTGATTCCTCCATTTCGTGAATTCAACAAAGTTTCATCACTTTTTCCTTGGGTGCAAATTTCTCTTTGATGAGAAATTTCCTAATTTTCCTAGGCGCATACTGAATTCTCATGAGAAATTTCCACCCAATGTCCAAGACTTCAACTTTTTTCACCTGATTTCGACATGTCCTGGATGGAAGTATATTTAAAAATATATTTAAGTACCTATACTTTAAATATTTTGAAATATACTTCCAGGATGTTTGAGATAGGTCTCAAATTCTAGATTTTTGAGGATCCACCAAATTTCAGACTTAGTCAATTATCAAGATCTCAGGACATGCATCAAGATTCCAAACTTAGTTAATTTCAGGAGTTCAGGACATGCTTTGCCTTCACTTGATTTTCTTCACGCTACTCTGAAAAAGGCTCAATGTTTTTTAGTTGTTTGGCACATAACCTTCATTTACACAAAGATTGAGCAAGACTCGGGACTAAAACCCTAAAACTACAAAAGAAAAAGTGAAAACTTGGGGGTCCCCATTCGTAATGGGGCGATGTGTTATTAGGTAACAACATTTGGTGACTCCACAAGAGAAATGTTCCTGGACATTTCAGAAATAAAAATTCAATCCCAACCCAGAACCTTCGAATCATTCTCTTCAAAGTATCAACTATTTTAAAGATGCACCTGAAAAGGAAAAGAATCATAGATTGGATCAAGACACTTCATCCCTTATTGTGTGATTAAGATTAATTTCAATTAAAATGGGGTTTTTAAGTATTCCAAAGATAAACAAGAGTCAAGTTTCAACATTTCCATGCACACCCACACACTGGACCAAATAAACAAAACTACATGATCACGGAATCAAAACCAACTACCAGCATGACTATCCATGTCCTAAGGATCCAAGTGTGTGCATTTGCATTCATTTCCATCCCTTAGAAACTAAGCTCATCTAAGCTCCTTTACATTAAGCTACGTGATTAGTACAAACCTCATGAACTACCTGGACATTGCCCCACTACCAGCGAGCATCTATAGCCATGATGGGTTTGTCTTGCTATTCCACTTGAGCAGAGCCCCACTGTCGGCCAAGCATCTATAGCCCCGGTAGAGATTACTTGATCATCCATCTAACTGAGTTATAGTGTGTGATTGTGATTTACTTTGAATTTCTTTTCATCATTTTTGATATTCCATTAAGCTTAGATGTAGTAGAGTACAATACAGTACCGCTACCCTTGCAACACATGCTTTTTGATGGCACGGGCTACGTTGATAACTCAACTAGCTTGGTGTGGAATTCTGATGGTGGCAAAGGTGGGCCTTTAGATTTTTCACTTAATGTAAGCTCATAGAGACTCACTTAGGTACTTCAGGATTATTAAGTATGTAAAGTATAAGATCTAAAAATATTTCAAGTAATACTAAACAACTGACTTAACCCCCTTGAGCAAACAGTTATGCTATTGGACACTAGCAATGGAATCCACTAGAAACAGATCAATCATGACCCATGTTTCTCAAAAGAAGACATAAGAATTCATAAGATTTATATTTATCATTTTAAACATTATAATTAAAAGATAGCAGTGTCAAGACACAATATATGATTAATTTCTGAGTCAAGTACAAAATTTAACTTGCTAATAAATTGAAAGAAAAAGATCTTCTGACTCTAAGAATTTCATGAATAAATATTTAAGAAAGGAACTAACCTAACTCAAGAAAGGCTTGAGTCACTCCTCTACAAATTAGGATCCCCAAGGATGACTAACCTAAAGCAAACTAAACACTAAAAATAGGAAAGGCTTGAGTCAAATGACGTCAAGGCAAACAAATCTAATCTAAGGAAAGTGGGAAAATGCTAGAAAGGAAAACCTACTCTAACCTATGTACAAGTAAGTCTTGCAAGGAACTCACAGTTGGAAATAGTGTTTCAGAAATTGCCTGTTAACGGGAAATGGGATGTCTTCCCAAATCAACGTCTTTAGTTTAAATGCATTTTCTCCCAAAATCTCAGCAATTTGATAGGGACCTATTGATGTGTTTTCCTTGCACATACAATGCAGAATAAAATACTGGTGTACTCTATCCTCTCTTGAACAAAATCCCTCAAATGCTAAACTAAGTGATCAGATGAGTAGACTCCAAGGTTCTTCATTAGTTACTTTTGGTTTTGCAACTTGGGATAACTTAGCAGTAGGATGTGAATTACTATTTGACACAAACAGACTTACATAAATGTTCAACAATAGGAAACTTGTTTCTCTTAGATAACATGTAACATAGCTTCTTTGAAGGTCTATTAATATGATAACTTAAGATATGGCAATGAAAGCTCTTGAATCTAATCCTAACGAGATTTTAAAGAAAATGCAAAAGAAATGGATTTAGAAAAATCTAATCTAAAATGCAAGCAATCACCACTAACTCACTGGAATCTCAACCACACTTTGCTTCGCGATAAGGTAACAACTACACAAAGGTGATGCAATCTTCTAAGGGAAAAGTAAGATTTTCATATTACTTCTACACATGATGGTAAATGAACACAAAGTAATTGAGGTTAAGTTCAGATAAGGTTCAGACTAACCATACACTACAATCTTGTTTCAAGTATGGGCCTAACTAGTGTTGTCATTGATGTCAACATACTCCTATTGCATTAATGTAAAGGATTGGATAAGTTGTGTGCCGAGGATATTAAGAAAATTAGCCCTATTAGAAATAGAGAAGAACAGTAAAGTTAGTCAAGTTCTATGAAGTGAAGATTCTAGATAGTTGAAGATCAGAGTATGCGCATCAAAGGGTTCGTAGATATGTGTCTGAAGGTGCTCCTGTAAAGATTTCAAAGATCCACATGAAGATTTGGAGAAGTTATGGCCATATGAGTAAAATTAGTTCCGGCAGCGATTCAGAGGTGACAGAGTGACACAAATAGGTCTGATGAGATCTAGAAATATAATATCTTGTTCTGCGGATCTGGTGGCATGTTTGGGAAGCCAATGTGAATTGACAACTCAATTGGTTCATGGTCTGGAGGTCTGCAAGCAATTATTCTTATGTGATAGTGATGATCGGCTATGTTCTTAAGGTTTGGGATGAAGATGTGAATGATTTCAGTAAGCAAAATTGGTGTGGATGTTCTTGGTGTTTAAGGCAAGCTTGTGGGGGTCTCTAGATAGTGTCTAGTTCATGTTGGCGGTCCGCATTGAAGATAGAGCTCGTAATTGAAGATTTACCTCTCAGTGATGGTGTTCTTCCTAGTCTTGGCTGACCAAATGTTTTACACATGTTGCGGATGATCTTGAAGATGTTTTATGAAGCAATGTGTGTTCCTCAAAGAAAATTAAAGTCCCAGCTATGCATGGCTGACAAGGTAGTGACGCGCATGAAGTTTTTGCAATAAGTCAAGTTGTATTTATGTAATTACTCTATAATAAAATAAAGTCTGTGTTGTGCTAACTTTCATGATCATCCCAAAGTCGATGTCTTGTATAAATAATATTTGTGAAGTCATTTCAAAAGTATCTGTGGTCATGATGAGAAAGTGAAAAAGAGGAAAGGAGCAAAAAGAAGAGCAGAAGTGTTGAGCTTAAATGGAACTATCTCAAGCATGGTGAAGATGTTAATCTCCAATTCAAGTATGTAATATTTATATTATTCTGTAGACAATGTGTCTCTCCTATAGGCTGTGGGCCTCTTGTGAGCAGTGTGCTCAGACAGTGAGCCCTAATTGGCAAGTACCATTTTTGTTCTTCTTATTCTTTTAACAAAGAATACAATCTTGGGTTAGTCACCCCGTAATTTTTCCCTTAACCGGGTTTTCCACGTTAAAATCTTGGTGTCATATGTGTTGAATATGTTTCTGCTCTTGAGTTATTGCATTTTGCTTTCATGATTGAATAATTATTATATAAGAAGGATTTAAGGATTTAAAGATTAGAAGGTTTGGTGACAACTGATTCACCCCCCCTCTTAGTTGTCTGTCTTAAAACCAATATTTGGTATCAGAGCTAAGTTCCTCTAAAAGAGCTTAACCGCTTGAGGAGATCCAAGATGTCTTCCTACAAGAAGGATAGTCCAAGGTTTGATGGAATGAACTACACTCTTTGGAAAAGCATATGGAATTTCACTTTCAATGTATGGGATTTCAATATTGGAACATGACTATAAAAGAGTATATTCCTCCAAAGAATGGTCTGACAACTCTAAATGAAATCATAGATGCTGAAAATAATCTTTGACCTAAAGAAGCCTTACTAAGTGCCTTATCTGATACATAGCTGACAAATGTTATGGATTTAAAAACTGCATATGAAATTTGGTCAAAGCTGAAAATTCTGCATGAAGGAGACAAATATGTTAAATGTGCCAAGCTTCAAAGTCTAAAAGGAAAATTTGAAAACATGAAGATGAATGAAGATGAGAATATCACTACATTTATGCCAAAAGTAAATGAGCTTGTTTGTGGCATTAGATGTGCTGGTGGAACTTTAGATGAAGATGAGATTGTTGCCAAAGTTCTCAGATCCTTACCTCCTGCTTACAAACACAAGGTTGCTTCTATTGAGGAATTCAGATCTTTATCAAATATTTCAAGGGATCAATTGGTTGGGAAGTTAGCTGCATTTGAATTGGCTGAGTTTAGAGATGCTCCTCCCAAGACTAGATCTGTATTCAAAGCTAGTGCCTCTACAAAAGGTAAACAAAGGTACGATCTAGGAGAGAGATCCTCAAAGAAATTATCATGGTATGAAAAAGTAAGAAAAGATCTGGAAGAAGATGAGACAAAAGCTACTCAACTTGAAGCCCTTATTGCAAAAAGACTTCCAAGAGGATCCGGTAAGTATGAAGGAAAATTGCCTTTCAAATGTTTTAATTGCAACAAGATTGGTCATTTTGCCTCAAGATGTCTGAAAAGATTTTTAAGGCCTAACCCTAAGAGATCAATCTTTCAAAAGAAGTTTTACTATGTTCAAGAAGATGATGATGAAGGAGTAACAGATGATGAATCTGAGATAGGAACCAAATCCGGAAGTGACTGGGTGTTTATTGACATCAAGGAAGAAGATCCAATGCCTATTGAATCTGCCAATCTTAAGATAGAAAGGGCTCTGGCTGCTCAAGTTGAAGAAAAAGATGAATGGGTCATTGACAGTGGATGTTCCCATCATATGATTGGTGATAAGAACAAGTTCATAAATCTGGAAAGATATGAAGGAGGAGTTGTAAAACTTGGTGATAATTCTGTCGGTAGAATCAGAGGCAGAGGAACTATTTCTTTTGATGGAAAGAACAAAACTAGTGATGTTCTGTATGTTGAAGGTCTAAAGCATAATCTTCTCAGTGTTGGATAGTTGGTGGACAAAGGCTATGATCTCCAATTCAAAAATGGAAAATGCAAGATCTTTGAAAGCTTTGGAACTGAGATTGCATCCAGTACTCAAACAAAAGGTAACATCTTCCACTTGGTTGGTACTGAAAAAAGTTGTGTATTTGTTCAAATTGATCAGAGTTGGTTGTGGCATAGGAGAATGTGTCATGTAATTTTTGATATTATCATCAAGATAAGCAACACTCAAGTTGTAAGAGATCTTCTAAGACTGGTGAAACCTACTAATAGTTTGTGCAAAGAATGTCAGTTGGGTAAGCAAAATAGAGTCACATTTAAAAGTAAGGAACAATCTTCTACCAGATTGTTGGACTTAGTACACACTGATCTATGTGGACCGGCAAGAATCAGGAGTCTGCAAGGTGATAGATATTTCATGTTACTGATTGATGACCACTCCTGAATGATGTGGGTGACTTTCCTGAAAGAGAAATATGAAGCACTTGAGAAGTTCAAAATATTCAAGGCTATGGTAGAAAATGAAACTGGGCTAAACATAAAATGTCTCAGGTTTGATAGAGGTGGTGAATTCACATCCAAAGAGTTCATAGAATTCTATGAGAAACATAGGATAAAGAGACAGTTATCTGCTCCAAGGACTCCACAGCAAAATGGAGTAGTGGAGAGAAACAACCAAACCATCCAGGAAGCATCTAGAACCATGATGATGGAAGCAAATGTCCCTCAGATCTACTGGAGATAAGTTGTAAGCATTGCTGTCTATACTCTTAATCGAGTACAAATTAGAAGCAATACTGGTAAGACTCCTTATGAACTCTGGTTTGGCATCACTCCTACTGTGAAGTATTTCAGAGTCTTTGGTAGTAAATGTTATATCAAAAGAGATGAAGACCTTGGCAAATTTGATGCTAGAAGTGATGAAGGAATATTCTTGGGTTATTCTACTCAAAGCAAAGCATACCGGTGTTATAACAAGAGATTGAGAAAGATTGTAGAAAGCACAAATGTGAAGGTTGCTGAAGGCATTGAAAATCCCTTAAGGTTTTATGCATATGAAACAGATGATCAGAATGATGTTACAGTCCAAGAAGAACAAGCCCCAACTGCAGTTCAGATTCAGACTAATTCAGAGAATCCTAAAATATAGGAAGAAGAGATAAGTTTGAATGAACCTATCCAAGAAATAGAAGTGCAAGAAATTCCCAAAACTCCTAGATATGTAAGACTGAATCATTCTGAAGCCTAGAGCATAGGAGATAGATGAAAAGGTGTTCAAACAAGAAGAAAGATTGCTCAAGATTTAGTGAAGTATTGTCTAATTTCAAAGGCTGAACCAAAAACAGTAAGTGAAGCATGCAATGATGAAAGCTAGGCTGAAACAATGGAGGAAGAGTTGATGCAAATTGAAAAAAATCACACTTGGGATCTTGTTCCCAGACCTAAAGACAAAAATGTGATTGGGACTAAGTGGGTCTTCCAGAATAAACTAAATGAAGATGGAAAAGTAGTCAGAAACAAAGCCAAATTAGTCTGTAAGGGTTATTCTCAAGTAGAAGGAGTTGACTTTGAAGAAACTTTTGCTCTGGTGGCAAGAATTGAAACAGTCAGACTATTTCATACTTGTGTTGCCTTCAAGGATTTCAAAGTATATCAGATGGATGTCAAGTCTACCTTCCTGAATGGTGATTTGGAACAAGAGATATACATTAAGCAACCGGATGGATTCCAATTATCTGATCATGGTGATATGGTCTGCAAGTTGAAGAAAGCATTGTATGGACTCAAGCAAGCCCCAAGAGCTTGGTATGAAAGATTTGACAAACATCTTTTGAATATTGGTTTCAACAAAGGTACTGCTGACAGTAACTTGTACTTCAAGATTGATCATGAAAATATCTTGATTGTTGAAGTATTTATTGATGATATTATTTTTGGAGGAAAAGATAGTATGTGCAAAACTTTTGCAAATCAAATGAAAAGTGAATTTGAGATGTCTATGTTTGGGAAAATGAATTTCTTCTTGGGTCTGCAAATCACTCAAACAAAGAAAGGAATCTTCATATCACAAACCAAATATGTGAAAGAATTGTTGAAGAAATTTGGGATGGAAGATTCAAAGCCAATGAATACTCCCATGGCAACCGAATGTAAACTGAGAAAAGATGTTGAATCTCCTAAGGCTGATCAGAAAAAGTACAGGTCAATGATTGGAGGACTACTGTACCTTACTCAAACTAGACCTAACATTATGAATGTTGTTGGTCTTGTTGCCAAATTCCAAGATGATCCTCGAGAGTCTCCTGTCATGGAAATCAAGAGAATTCTCAGATATCTAAAGGGGACAGTTGACTATGGTTTATGGTATCCTAGGGATCATGATTTCTCTCTTCATGCATATACAGATGCTGATTGGCTAGGAGATGTGGATGACTGGAAGAGTACTAGTGGTGGTGTATTCTTTTTGGGGAAAAGATTGGTGTCTTGGCTGAGCAAGAAACAAGAGGCAATATCTTTGTCCACTGCAGAAGTAGAGTATATTGCAGTAGTAGGTAGTTACACTCAAGTATTGTGGATGAAGCAAATGCTAAGAGACATCAGAGTGGAGGATGAAGAACATATCACAATCTTCTATGATAACTCGAGTACAATAAATATATTTAAAAATCTGGTGTTGCATACAAAGACAAAACATATATCCATCAAGTTTCACTTTTTGAGAGAGCAAGTGAACAAGAATGAAGTCAGATTGGAGTTTGTACCCTCAAAGGATCAGATTGCTGACATTTTTACTAAACCTCTACCTAAGGACTCTTTTGAGTATCTCAAGGAGAAGTTAGGGGTTATTACCCCGCCGGTTCTGAATTAAGGTGCACTGATGTGCATCAGTCTGGTGGATCTCACAGCCACATCTTATGGTCCGGATTGATGATAGGAAGCTACAACTCAGGGGGAGCAGTCTATATGATTCTGAAGTATTGATGCAAGTATGTGCCCTTTGCCATTGATGTCAAAGGTGGAGAGATGACATGTGAAAAACAAAAAGTGGTTGCTGATCAAAGGGGGAGCGGTAAAGAAGACATGTGAATGATTGTTGTTGATGAGGGGAGCTATCAGCCAGTGAGGAGAAGTTCTTGTCTTGATGGTCAAAATAATTTTTCACATCATATGTTGCCATCAATGACAAAGGGGGAGATTGTTGCAAGTATGGGCCTAACTGGTGTTGTCATTGATGTCAACATACTCCTATTGCATTGATGTCAAGGATTGGATAAGTTGTGTGCTGAGGATATTGAGAAATTGAGCCCTATCAGAAATAGAGAAGAATAGTAAAGTCAGTCAAGTTCCATGAAGTGAAGATTCCAGATAGTTGAAGATCAGAGTATGCACATCAAAGGGTTTGTAGATATGTGTCTGAAGGTGCTCTTGTAAAGATTTTAGAGATCCGCATGAAGATTTGGAGAAGTTATGGCCATATGATTAAAACTGGTTCTGGCAGCTATTTAGAGGTGACAGAGGACACAAATAGGTTTGATGAGATCTAGAAATACAATATCTTGTTCTACAGATCTGGTGGCATGTTTGGGAAGCCAATGTTAATTGACAACTTAATTGGTTCGTGGTCTGGAGGTCCGCAAGCAAATATTCTTATGTGACTATGATGATCGCCTGTGTTCTTAAGGTTCCAGATGAAGATGCAAATGATTTCAGTAAGCAGAAGTGGTGTGGATGTTCTTAGTGTTTCAAGCAAGCTTGTGGGGGTCTCTAGATAGTGTCCAGTTTGTGTTGGTGGTTCGCATTGAAGATAGAGATCGTAATTGAAGATTTACCTCTCAGTGATAGTGTTCTTCCTAGTCTTGGGCGACTGAATGTTTTACACATGTTGCGGATGATCTTGAAGATGTTTTATGAAGCAAGGTGTGTTCCTCGAAGAAAATTGAAGTCCCAGATATGCATGGCTGATAAGGTAGTGGCGCGCATGAATTTTTTGTAATAAGTCAAGTTGTATTTGTGTAATTGCTCTGTAATAAAATAAAGTCTGTGTTGTGTCAACTTTCCTGATCATCCCAAAGTTGATGTCTTGTATAAATAAGATTTATGAATTCATTTCAAAAGTATTCGTGGTCATGATGAGAAAGTGAAAAAGAGGAAAGGAGTGAAAAGTAGAGCAGAAGTGTTAAGCTTAAATGGAACTATCTCAAGCATGGTGAAGATGCTAATCTCCAATTCAAGTATGTAATATTTATATTATTTTGTAGACAGTGTGTCTCCTATAGCTAGTGGGCCTCTTGTGAGCAGTGTGCTCAGGCAGTGAGCCCTAATTAGCAAGTGCCATTTTTGTTCTTCTTATTCTTTTTAACAGAGAATACAATCTTGGGTTAGTCACCCCATGGTTTTTCCCTTAACCGGGTTTTCCACGTTAAAATCTTGGTGTCATATGTGTTGAATGTGTTTCAGCTCTTGAGTTATTGCATTTTGCTTCCATGATTGAATAATTATTATATAAGGATTTAAGGATTTAAATATCAAAAGGTTTGGTGACAACTGATTCACCCCCCTCTCAGTTGTCTGTCCTAAAACCAACAAATCTGCCATCGACAAATTATAAATGGTATGAACTATGAAGATTCCAAACATGAATCAGCAGTAACAACTCCCATGAAACATAAAACTAAATAGCTGAAAGCAAACCAAACTAATCTTATTCTATGAGTGAATGCTTAGAAACCATGCATTCATTTGAAACAACACAAAATCACCATGAAGAATTCAGCAATGAGTTTGTATTTATTTTAGCAGTCTTGAGCAACAATTTCTCAAAGCATTCCCCCTTTACAAATGAGAGTAAATGGGGCTTATATAGGCCTCAAAATTTAATGGATGGCCAAGATTAAATCTAGGAATCAAGGGCCCTTATTGTGCCATGCAGGCAAGTGGTTACAAAATTTACTAAAATTAGACATTGCATTTATGATGCACCCACTAAGTGGAGTGCCCTCCTTTATGACCTCTCTTTTTTGTGATAAACTCCACAAATCTAGTTATGACACATGTAACCTCTTTCATAGGGACACTTGGCAAAGTTTGAATGGTGCGTTCTATGATTTGCAGCTCCTCTGTGCATTTGACAACTGTCATCTCCAATCTAGCCATGGATGTCTGAAACATGCCCATGAAAGTGGAAAGTGTGCAAGCATCATCCAACAACTCTCTAGAAATAGACTATGTATGCTAAAAATAGCTTGTATGCATTTTATCCTTCAGCAAGTACTCATCAATCTCTCCATTGGAGTCAACTATCTAGTTTATAGAAACAAGCATTTTGCCTTGAATTTCCTGAAGTGCTTCTCTTGTTCGAGTACTGTCACTCTCAATCTTTCCAAGGATCTACTCCCTTATGCTGAGGGCACAATACCAGGAAGGATAACTATATGTTGAACCATGTTCAATCACTCCTTCATCTATCAAAGTGGTACTTGGAGTATAAATCAGTCTTTTCAATTGAGGCATAACCTCTTCTCTTACAACTCTGGATTCTACACAGGAAACCAAAACATTCTAAACTCTTTCGAATATTGAAGAAGCCTCCTTGTATAACTTCAAAATCTCATCAATCAATCCGTTAGCTTTGATCTTGAAATCTGCTGCCCAATCTTGCAACACTTGAGATGAAGATCTCATTTCTTCCAAATGTGCCACAGGCTCTTGTGAAAACAACGTAGGTGGTGTAACCATCTCTTCATATTGGCTTACTAGCCTCATCAACTATTGAATATAATGTTGAAATATCAGGTTATCCCTCTCCAACTAGATCCTCTCTTCTTGTTCCTTCCTTAGTCAATCCTTGATACTTGCAACTGAATCTTCTAATTCTTATATCTCTTGCTCTGTTGTGGTTGGTCCTAAATCTAAAGTACTAATATCATATCCACTTGGAACACCATCTCCTACTTCTACATTGATTTTTGGGACAACAATATGCACTTGCCTTGACCCTGAGCTGCTTCTTGTGATCTTCGAGAATTTAGTAATTTTTTGCTTTCCTTTGTCAGGTTTGGCTCTACTCAGCAAGTCTTCCAAACTCAAGATGGGTTCTTTTTCAACAATAGACTTCTCCTTGACCCCATCCCTTAGCCACTCTGGTAAGTCAGACAAGTCCTCTCGATTTTCCTTTTGAACTCCCTCCTGCTGGACAGTAGGAAGAGCCTCCTCATCAAACTCATATAACTCCCTGTCATTTTGATTTTCAGCTTCTACTTTTATCATGACCACTTCTTGTTCCTTAGATGATTTTGACATAACTTCATCAATATGATTACCTTGTTTTATGCCTTGATCAGTTTGTACTTCTAAAGCTACCTGTTCATCATACCTCACTTCATCTTCCTCAATATTTATTATACTATTGCACTCTTGTCTTGAAGATGTACTAGCTGTCTTTTGATAATCATTCTTTGCCTTCTTACTTGGTTGAATATCTTCATGCAGATCAGCACCTTCACATTCTGAATCACTGGAATCACTGGAGTCACTGCTTGACTCACTACTTGAAGTATCCTTGGACTGATGTGTACTAACTCCTCCCATCAAATTGTAAGTAAATCGGACATTTTTCTCCTGAAGTCTTCGAATTTGGAAGTCCACATATTTTCTTGTATGTGCCACAATTAGCATCATCAAATCATCATTGCGTGTGACTTCCTATTCTGACCAATTGATGGTGAAAGGGCTGTCCTTCTCCTCTTCATACGAACTTTGTGAAAGTCTTTTATGATTCTCCTCAAGCTAATCTGGAATGTTGATTACTCTTGTTGCTCTGACCAAATCCAAAGATAATCTGTAGCAACCTTTCTTTCTTATTTCCATGTCATCATACGCATCCATCCAATGATCCTTGAGCTGTGGTTTATGCTCGTATTTGCTCCCAAATTTCTGTCTAACTATGCCAAATGGATCAAAGTTGTTGCGTGCATCATTGTGACACACCAAGTTGTAATCTTGCAACTCTATTTCTAAATTTTCAGCTGCTTGTAATGACATACAAGTTTCCATCCTCCTGATGCTGATTGGAAACTTCGTTGTAGTCTTCTTTCTCTTTCTTTGAGCTTTGTCAAATGCAATCAGCTATCTTGTAACCTCTAACAACACCATTAAGTCAATGGGGTATCTTGGCAACCTATAAGGCAATGATGAATAGCCCTCAACACGGATGTATGTGAATCTTGGAAACTGAATAAACCACTTTTTGTATTTTGCCACGAAATTCATAGCCTCCTTTGACAATCTCCTACATGTGTTGCCTTGCAACAATCTGACAATATACATGGAAAAGGCATCATTAAACCTTCTATAATGGGATATAGCCTACAAGTACAGCTAAGGATAGCAGTCATAAACCTTGAACTGTCCATCTCTATTTCCAACTCTCCCCTTGCAATTCCGTCCTAGATATCTCTCATTTCTAGCAAGCATATATATAACATATGAGCCCAATCTATCATCCTCTTTCCACTTATGATTTCTTCGATAAAGAAGAACATCCAGGGCTCAAAATTCACTGATTGCGGGCAGCCCATGATGCGATTCAAAAATACAACCATATAATTGATCTCCTGATGGAAATCTGATTTGTGAAGCTTTTTAGGTACTTTTCTTACATGCAGCCTTGGTTACACCAACCAATTGCTATTTATCACCTCCATGCATTTCTCAGGTCCAGCCAAATAAAGTTGTAATGCAGTCTCGTTGGTACAGAAAGTAGTAGTTTTGTATAAAGGAATGTCAAATCCCTCTTTGATTGCTTCTTTCCTTGAATGAGCTAGTACTTCGCCATCTCTGGTCATAATGCATCTCTTTTCTTGATTATAACACTTGGTTCATTCTAATATCAGCTCCAGACTTAACATCGTAGGAGGAAACAAGCAGCTTGCACAATTCCATTATTCAACATTCGCTTGATCAAATCTGATGGATTGGGTTTGTATAAATTTTGTCAAATCTCTTCCCTGTTGGTCTTCTTGAGATTGGTGTCACCGAGATTTCACCACTTCGACGTAATCTTCATTTTTGGCCACGTTCCCTTCATGTTGCTCCTCATCAGTGTATGTCTGTCTTTCGCACTCATTGCTCACCTACACGAATATCGAGAATCATTATATATTAAAAAAGGTGCAAAAGGAGAAGAATCTCATCATCTAACATATTCAGGATTTAAAATATGTCATTTAAAAAACACCTTGTTCTTTCACAAAAAAAGTTACTATGAGGGGGAGAAAGGATTTAGTTCAAATCAATGAAAAACCTAAAAACCCAAACATCAATGAAAGGTGAAGATAAAGAGGAATCAAACCAACATAAGTAGAAATACTTACAAACCCCTTTTTACCTATCGTTTTCCATTGTTGCCTATCTTGCTTTGATCTTGATTGAAGCCCTCAGAAGCTCTTTTGTGCTTGCTTGCTTGTGTGAAGATGGCAAAGTAAGAATGGTTGTGAATACCTGTTTTTGTGTTGAAAGAGAGTTTCAACACTCAACAATGGAGGACACTTTGGAATAGAAGGAATGTGAGAAGAAGAGAAATTTGTGTATAGTAATCTTGCCAAATGAAGTGCCTCCCTAATGGCTTAGAAGAGGGTTCTATTTATTGAATTTCTGAAAATAGAATGGAGGGTGAGGATCTAATGATGAGATCAATGGCCCTCATTATTTGTGAATCTTTAATTCATAATAGATGAATTAAAAATTCAGATTGGGGGACAATGGGTTATGACAATTGAATTAAAAATTCAGAGTGGGGGACAATGGGTTATGACATTTGAATTAAAATTCAGAGTGGGGGGACAATGGGTTATGACATTTGAATTAAAAATTCAGAGTGGGGGACAATGGGTTATGACATTTGAATTAAAAATTCAGAGTGGAGGATAATGGGGAACATTGAATTAAAAATTCAATTTGGTGGAGTATAATTGATTTAAAGATTTATTTTGGAAAATGGAGGATATAAGCTAATTAAATATTAAGAATATTTAATTATATGTGCAACATGGTGAGGTGGAAGAGATGAGGTGGATTGATGAGGTGGATTGGTGAGGTGGATTTTGGACTTTAGACCTTTAGAAGAATTTAGGGAATTTAATTGATGTGAGACATAAGAAGAATTTAGGAATTTAATTAAATAAAATGGCTTTATTTAATTATGGGATAATGAGCTAATTAAATAAATTTATAATATTTATTTAATTGACAGAAGAAAATAAGAATTAAGATAAATATTAAAATATTTACTTAACTTGACTCGAGCTAATTTTAGGTGTATACATTTTGCCCCTCTTTGAAGCAATGTGTTTTATCACGTTGTTTCAAAGAATAAGAATTTTCGACAGTGATACATGCCCCAGTTTGCCCCTGGTACAAGTTTAACGACAGGGTGCCCCCTCGGGAGATTGGACGGGAGAAAGACAGCGGGGCATAGACGGACAATCTCATCAAGCAGAAGGCAAAGAAATGGGTTAGGATGGAGAAAAATAGGTTATGGTTTGGAGAAACAGCCATGGGAAGCAATCAAAGAGTCATACAGTCCAATATGGGCCACTTGCTATATATAGGAGTTGGGTCCACACAAACTATTCATTTGTACACTTGGCCATAGGTGATTTGTCCTCTAGAGAGCTTAGGAGAGCATGGCAGCCAGAGAGATGGATATTCCGCGTGAGCAGCATCAGTTTGAGCGGATTCGACGGTTCGATCAGCCAGCAGAGGCAAGACCCCCGATATGTAGTTCTTCAAAACTTGTCAAAAGTCAATTTTTGTGCGTATTAATGGCCACGAAAACCAACTAGAATGAATGCGCAAAAACCCTAGTTTTGCGCATATGCACTCCTAAATTGTGCATTTGTTGTGAGATTGCACATTCATGCTGTGAAATTGTGCATTTGCTTATTTTGTGCTTTTGTATCATGAATGTGCGCATTTGTATGTCTTGCGCATTTGTTCCAATATGTTGCGCATTCATTCTTAAGTTGCGCATATACACTGTGAGTTTACGCATATATTGAGTATTGCGCATGTGAGTTATGTCATTGCGCATATGTAGGGAATTTGAGCATTTGCTCCAATAGGTTGTGCATGTGCCAGAATGGCACATACGCATCGTGGAGTTACGCATTCATGGGGAAATTATGCTTTTGTTATGAAATTGCGCATTTGCCACATAGATTTGCGCATTTGCACTTTTAGGCAAATTAGTTGACTTAACGAAATTAACCCAATTAGCATCCTGATCGATGCGTCAATTGATGAGCGATCTCTGAGATTGCTGAGAATCTAGTCGAGAGATGATATGCTGTTTGATTAATTTGATATGTTGAGTCAATGATAGGATAGCTTGATTGCTTGGAGTAGATTGTCGATATGGATTTGGATTTTAGCTGACAGTATGCATTTCTTGGTTGCAGGAGGATATTCAGGATTTGTTGACATCGCGAGAGTTGTTCCCGTTGCTGTTGTTGCAATGGTACATGCTAACTGATATGGATCGAGAGGCTCTAGCTGCGATGGGTTTGTATCATGTGCTCTTCATGCCCGAGGTTCGCATGAACCAGGCGATGGTGACAGCAGTCGTGGAGCGATTCCACGGTGAGGATGGGACCTTCCATTTTCTGACGGAAGAGATGGCCATCACTTTGGAGGATGTTTATCGGATTCTGCACCTCCCTATCCAAGGAGAGCTAGTTGAGTACGAGTCACAGCGTGGTGCTGGGCTAGAGGAGTGCAGGTGGGTGTTTGATGATCTCGAGTTTGTAGGGGAGGAAATCTCGTGGCAAGACATGTATGACTGCTATGACTACTTCCCAGGCATAGTGGTTGGACTGATCAGAGGCGTAGTATGCCCCAATAGGAGAGCACATGGCTTCCCCATTGGCTGGGGACGGGTGCAGGAGAGTATGATTACCGATGGGACCTGGTATGCATGGGGTGTGTGCGTGCTTGCGCACTTATACAGAGACCTGCATCAGGCAGTATACCATCGAGGCTCTGGCTTAGCGACAGGCGCATCGCTCTTATAGTTTTGGTTATGGGAGCACATTGCCATCACACGTCTGATCTGTGTTTTTCAGAGGCAGAGGGGTGAGCCCTACAGCTATGGGTATACAGGTGTGATTTCCCAGCACAGGATGGGGAGGCTTGAGTACTGGAGGCATGCCTTTGATGGCGTGGATGTAGTTGTCTAGCGGCCATACATTGATTGCGAGGTATGGGATGACGAGGCAGATGAGCTCTCGTATTGTTTTCAGATGAGGTGGCTGATTGGTCAGACTCAATTTATTTTGGAGCAGCAGATTGTCAGCCGCGTGCAGCGACAGTTTGGCCGAGTGCAGGGGAGACCGCAGGGAGAGGCCCGTTTTGCCAGGACATACACCGAGCGGTATAGGTGGGGTCTTGTGGCTTCTTATGAGGAGGCTTTGGCTGATTTTCGGTAGATTTCGTACGCAGCTTGGCCAATGCAGAGAGATATAGTGGATGCTGGCATGACGCCAGACTATGAGGAGTGGTTTGCAGCACATCCGTTTCCTCGCTACTCAGGTCCTAGAGAGGTAGCGCCTCATATAGATGAGGGTGATTCAGACGGCAGGGGTGGAGGTGGCAAGGGGAGGGGAGGACATAGGAGGAGACGAGGAGGAGATGGAGGAGGAGGTGGTGACAGAGGAGGAGGTGGGGACGGAGGAGGAGGAGGCCGGCTGAGATAGTGGCAAAGGTTAGGAGAGGGCCAGATAGGACAGCAGGCAGCTGCAGGATAGGCACAGGCTCAGGCACAGGTATCAGTGACAGTGTCGGGACAGATGCCACCACCTCAGCAGGTGCCAACACAGCAAGTGGCACAGGCCGAGCAGGCTCCACATCCTGATGTGCAGCAGCAGGTTCTGGTGTCATTACAGACCTAGATTAGATAGCTGAGGGCTCATCTGAGAGTTACTGAGTCACGGCGAGAGGTAGATGCGACTCGGATATCCGAGTTGAGCCAGGAGAGAGATGGAGCCCTAGCTAGTATGCGGGCTATGAGAGCAGAGCAGGATGCAGCCTTGATGGCTATGGGTACCAATGCGACCTCCAACTTTTTGGTAGCACAGGTGCAGCAGACTCAGGCCCAGGTAGCACAGTTGCAGGGTGATCTGACTAGAGCTCAGGCACAGACTCAGTATTACTGGGGTTTATATCACGGTGCCGTGCCGGCAAGTCAAAGAGCTGCGACTTTTCAGAGCCAGCCAGAGGCAGCACAGAGAGCAGGTGGGTCTCGGTCTGTGGGCTCAGTGAGGGGCCCACCGCCATCAGGGGTGGATAGAGGAGAGGCTAGTGCCGGGAGAAATGTTCTGCGACAGTAGGGTTAGACAGACCCCAGATACTTGTACCATTTTTGGATTGCTTTTGTAGCACATTTTTGACAGATAGTTGAGATAGCCCACATATGTACTTATTATTTTTTGAGACATGTATCACCAGTTGTTATATGTTGTCTACACTTATGACTTGGCTCTGAGAGTGGACAGAGATTTTGATATATTGTACCTTTGGACATATGTTTATGTGATGATGTTGTTGTTTCCTATGCATGGGCTATATGTGTGATGCGTTGATATTTATATGCTATCGAGGCACGCTTTTTTTGTTTTATGATGTGTTTGCATATGTTATGCATACTAGAAGGATGTTTAGAATGCTCTGTTGAGTTTATGCAAATGTTAATGTATATGGATATGGTTATGCAGTTCTATATGCTGTTGCTTTTGATTCTTTTGATAAAAATGTATGGATGCACAATGTATATGGATGATCTAAAAATGTATGGAAATTGATCTCATGGATTTATTATGTATGCAAATGATGTAATCATGTGAATGACTATCGCATGTGATGTGATATGCAACTTAGATGTTATGTGTTTGATATGTCCAGATGTACTCAATCGACACAGAGATGATGTAGACGAGTGGAATAGAAGAAGACATGGAGAAATACTGACTTGCGTTTGTGATAAGCTGCAGGTTGTGCATGGTTGTGTGGATGATATGGAGTTTCTGGATATGAGACGGATGTGGATATGGATTTTGTCATCTTCTCAAGTCTTTTGCTTTCATCATCGGGCACTTTTTGGTATTTTTCATTTTTTGAAATGTGGTAAGAGAGTACAAGCGTCTAGGTATAATTAGACCTAGATGTCTTGAGTATCTCTTGCCTAGATTTTGATATAGCAAGTTGATACAAGCATCTAGTCAAAATTGAATCTAGATGACCTAAGTACTTCTTGTGTTTCAACAGACAAGGATTGCCCCTTTTCATGTTTAGACCTCGGAGTCCTCGATGATCTTTTACCGATCACGTCGCTTAGACAATAAGTCATCACATTACTAAAGTTTAATCCACAAGCAGAAGACAAAGAAAAATTATATCCCCATCATAGCATCTCTAGCTGTTGGCATCCTTGAGTAGCATAGGAAGACATAATTGCCAAAAATTCAAGACCTTGTAAGTAAACCTGTTGACAAGACATTCTTCCATTAGATGTGTCTTTTTGCCATAATTGAGCTAGAATTGTTTTGAGTGTTTCGATATGATGCTCTGCTTCATGTTTGTGTTGGAGAGGTTGATGTTATGTGTCGAGAACTTTCTTCTAGGTGTCTAGTGAAAGTATTGCAATCCTTTATTGGTATCTCCTTTATGAACGATGGCATTCAAGAACCCAAATCCGCAACCAGGTCAAGGAGTTGCCCCCAGTTTGGACCAGGATTGACTTATTATGGGTGAGATGACGATAGACGTGGAGAGACAGACCCTAAGGGATTGACCTAGTGCCTCGGGGGCTCATTGCTAAATGGCCGTGCCTACGTGACGACGTAGAGGCAACGTAGTTCGGGGTGAACCCTGATGGACCTAAGACCTAGGTGATGGTGGATCTGCAGGAGTGGTAGGGACTTGGATAGAAAGACCAGATATGGGACTGATGGGATAGCGGAGCCTCGGGGGCGCATTGATAATGGCCTTGCCTACGTGATAGCTCAGAGGCAATGTAGTTCGGGAATTGGACCATGGAGGGACTAGTTCGATGTGATGGGGACAAGAGTCAAATGAAATCGTCATAGATGGAGGGAGTGGTTTGTCGCAGATAGCGCCTGTTTACCAGGTTTTCACCACTTACTTTTATTTGCATGCGTAGCGAAGAGTACACATGACGCCTGTTTGCCAGGTTTTCATCATGGTACCGATTCTTTTTGTTACTTTCCATTTTTTGATATTTTTGTTCTATTTTTTTATCACTTTTTCAATTTTTTTATTTTTTTAGGACTCCCTTACATCGGGGTTTTCAGGTATAGAACTTGTGCAGATGCATGTTGTTGACAGGATCCTCGAAGATTTCACCTTCAGATGTGACCAATTGATATGCCCCCAATGCATAGGCTACAATGACGACATAAGGCCCTAACCAGTTGGGTTCAAACTTTCCTTTCTTTTCTCTATCTGGTTGATTCTGGGGTTTCTCTCTGAGGATGAGATCACCAACTTAGAAGACTCGGGGCTTTACTTTGTGATTATAGCTTTTGGACATTCTTTGTTGATATGCTTTCAGGTGGTTAAAGGCGTGTTGCCTTCTTTCTTCAAGCAGTTCTAACTCTTGCAGTCTAGCCACTCTGTATTCTTCATTGGGGATGAGGCCCCTTAATGACACTCTCAAAGATGGTATCTCAACTTCGATGGGCAAGATAGCTTCGGCTCCATAGACTAGGGAGTATGGTGTTGCACCTATGGGTGTGCGGATGCTTGTGCGGTAGGCCCTCAGCGCGGGATTTAGTTGGACATGCCAATCACAGTCAGCATCATTGACAGTCTTTTTTAGGATTTTTAGTATGGTTTTATTTGATGCCTCCACCTGACCGTTGCCTTGGGGGTAATATGGGGTGGAAAAGCAGTGTTGGATGTGGAATTTGTCACATAGTTCCCTGACATCCTAATTTTTGAAGGGTCGTCCATTATCTGTGATAATGGACAAAGGGATACCATAGTGACAAATGATATAGTTTAGGATGAATGAGGTAATTTGTTTTCCGGTGATGTTGGTTAAGGGCACAGCTTCAATCCACTTCGTGAAGTACTCAATGGCATTGATTATGAACTTGTGTCCGCTAGATGAAGGGGGGTGAATCTTGCCCACTAAGTCAAGTCCCCACTAACAGAACGGCCAAGGAGTGGTCAATGGCTGTAGCTCCTATGCTAGTGCATGTATTAAGTTCCCATGGTGTGAGGCCTACTTTTTACACTACTGTTTAGGAGACTATTGGCAGTGATAATTTAACTATGATTTATGTGTTGAGAGACTATTGACCTGAAATCTTGCTCATTTAACCTAATTGATTTTTAAGGAAATGATGTTTTAGATGTTGCTTTTAAGAAAATGATGGATATGGAACTTCAATATGATTATATGATAGGATGTTAAGGATGCATGTATTCTTGCTTCGGCTGTGATACCTCTATGAGATATTGACTTCGAGTTCGAGTGTGCAGGTGTTGCTAACAAAACCACAAATACAGGAGACCATCTCATACCTATGTTGTATCCCTTGTGAGCCGATCTAGTTCAAAGAGGAACTAAGATCAACCTCATGTTTGGAAAACGTTGTAATGTTGTAATATGTTGCATGAGGTCAAGGGAAAAGGGGTTATCTTCTGATTTACTTTTATTATGATAAGTTTTGTAAGAAATGTTGTTTTAATCTTGTTTAAATTTTATTTCTTTTTGACCCTTTTATCTTGTGTTTTATTTGACTCTGGGGGTTCTAACTAGGCATAAATCAACCCTGGGTTATACCCCATGGGTCTAGGGACCTTTTGGGCTAGGATAACCCTGGGTTAACTTCCATATGGTCACTTAAACTTCACAGTAAAGTTAAGTGACGAATTTGGAAGCATGGGGACAATGGGATGAGTGGAATCCACACTCAGGCCACCTATAAGTCATAAAATATCTCCATGATTCCCTAATAATGGAGTGTTGTCTCCATGTGCCTCTCTTTTGGTGGGGTTTCCCTTAATTAGGGTAGTGTGTCATCCACTCCATTTGTATTTTATTTTACTTAATGAATTTTAAATTCTCCATGTGTTGTCAAAGGGACTATAGTGGGGAACCTAGTGAATGGGGGTTATTTATTTTATGGCCACTAGAATAGTGGATAAGTTGTGGATTAATTGTTTATTGCCACTTGGGAAATTAGTATAATGGAGGGAACTAGTTTTAAAGAGGAGAAGAAGGGAAGTGTAGGGAAGTTGGATTATGGTGGAAAGAAGGAGACTTTGGAGAAGAAGGATAGAGTGGAGCTCTTCATCAATATTCTTCCATAATTCGGCTTTGGAAGGTTGGTGAACAAGACTACCCTCTTGTGTGAACTGTTGTTAATAATGTATGGTTGCTTCTTTCTTGATGGATGATTGTGCAAGTGTCTTCTTTGTGTTTTTTTTTGTTTTTCTTGGGGTTTGGTTTGGGTGTGGAAAGAGCTCCTTCCAGTTGGAAGGCAATGCTCATCTTGTATGGGGAAGGGGAGGTGTGACCCTCCTCGGGGCATCTTGTTTTCTTGTTAAAAGAAATGCCTTGAAGGAATGTTGGTACGTTAGCCAAGAGATGACACCTAGAGGTAGAGATTGTCTACTCCCCTACCCTCTTTGAACTCACCTAAGCTGAGTCAAAGTACTGTGAGTAAGCCATGGGGTGTGTGTGTTAATAGCTTGTTGTTGTATTCAAGGTTGAGAAGTGTTGTTTTGTCTATTCCACCCTGGTATGAGAATGGTCTCCCTAGCTCGGGGGTGACCCTCTTGCGGGTCAAAGGTAGGGAGGAGAGCTAGATGGTTGCCGATTTCCCCCTTGTTGTCTTGCAGGACAATGTTGAAGCATGATTAGGAGAATTGAGGAAAGGTTTGCCTTGTCCAAGGAAATGTCTATCTTCTAGTTTGCAATTAAAGCTTGGACTTTTAAAGATTCATTGTGTAAAAGTTTTAGAGGGGAGAATCTCTCTAGAAATAGTTGTTAAAATTATTGCCTTGGAGTGGAGGATTTAACCTCCTTTAAGTGTGTAATTGAGTTGCAGAACTTTTACAGTATTGGTTATCTGTTGGCTTTATCAAATTATAAGGTTGGGTGAATGGATGTGAAAAGTGGGCATGACACGTGGATTTGGCATTTCTTGCATTTCTTGATGAACTGATATGAATCTTGTTCCATGGTCGGCCAGTAGTACCTCGTGCGCATGAGTTTCTTAGCTAGGGTAGAGCCACTAGAATGGGTCCCACAGACACCGTCGTGTATCTCGCTTAGTGTAGTTTGATATTCCTCTCTATCTAGACACCTAAGGAGAGTACCATCGAGACCTCAGTGATATAGGGTGTTAGCGATGATGGTATATCGGGATGCCTGCCGGATGAAGGTTCTTTTCTGGTTCCAGGAAAGGTCAGGTGGGAGTGTATTCTCTTTTAGATAGGCAAATATTTTACCATAGAGAGGGGAATTGATTCCTATGATGTGGCATATAATGTGGGATTCGGGGGTATCATACACAAGGCAAGAGACTGGCTCTACTAAGAACTCGTAACGTGATTGATTGTCTGGGATATCTAGGAGAGATGCGATAGTTGCCATGGCATCTGCAGCTTTATTTTCTATCCATGGTATCTGCTGGAAAGAAATTTGGTCAAAGTATCCTTTGAAGTCATCTACCATCCATTTATAAGGAATCAATTTCTCATCCTTTGTCTGGTAGTCATCGTTTACTTGATTTATGACCAATTGTGAATCCCCATATACCTGTAGTTCTTTGATACTCCATTCTGCGGCTAGCTTGATACCGATGACTAGTGCTTCATACTCTGCCATGTTGTTAGTACAAGGAAAGAGTAGCCTATATGACTTTGGAATGGTGTCGCCGTTAGGTGTGATCATCAAGATACCTGCCTCTGACCCATGCTGAGTGTATGAGCTGTCAAAGTACAGTTTCCAGGTTGCTGTATTGATGTGGAATATAGATTCATCTGGAAACTCGCAGCTTAGAGGGCTATTATGCATTAGGGGGGCATCTGCCAGCTGATCTGCAAGTGCTTGCCCTTTAATTGCTTTTATGTCCACATACTCAATGTAAAACTCACTTAGAAGCATGACCCATTTAGATAATCTGCCCGTTAGAGCTACTTTGTTGAGCAAGTATTTTAGTGGATCAATTTTCTCTATTAATCTGATAGAATGTGATAGCAGGTAATGTCTCCATTTTCAGGATGCAAAGACCATGGTGAGACATGCTCTTTCAATGGGCATATATTGTAGCTCATACCCCACAAGTGTCCGACTGATATAATATATAGCCTATTCTTTCCCTTCATTGTTGTGTTGGGCCAGGAGAGCTCCTAGGGCTGTTGACCTAGCCGAGATGTATAGCAATAGGGGTTTACCCTGAATTGGAGGCATCAACATAGGTGGGTTTGCCAGATATTCTTTTAGCAGCTAAAACGCTTGCTCACATGGCTTGCTCCATTTGAAAGTGACATTCTTATCTAGCAGATGGGAAAATGGGTGGCATTTGTCCGCCAACTGAGCAATGAACCTTTGGATGGATTGCAGCTTTCCTTGCAAGGATCTTAACTAAGTGAGATTCTTGGAAGGTGGCATTTCCATGATGGCTTTTACCTTAGCTGGATCGACCTCAATCCCATTTGCTGAAACAATGTATCCGAGCAGCTTACCTGTGGTAACCCCAAATACACACTTCTTTGGATTTAGGCACACATTGAACTGTTCTAGTCTTGTGAATATTTTATCCAATACTGCCAGGTGTCCCTCTCTTATGAGTGATTTTGCTAGAATATCATCCACATAATCTTCTATTATGGTGTGCATGATATCGTGGAAGATTGTGGTCATGGCTCTTTGATATGTTGCCCCTACATTCTTGAGACCAAATGGCATGACGCACCAACAGTAGGTGCCCCAAGGACATATAAAAGTTGTCTTGTGTTGGTCTTCCGGTGCAATCTTTATTTGGTTATAGCCTGAGAAACCGTCCATAAGTGACAACATGTTATGACCTGCCATGAGATCTACAATCATGTCAATGTTGGGCAAGGGGAAGTCATCCTTCAGACAAGCTTTGTTTAGGTCCCTAAAGTCAGTACATATTCTGACCCTGCCGTCCGGTTTAGCCATTGGTACAATACTGGAAACCCATTCTAGGTAATCTATGGGTTTGATAAACCCAACATCTAATAGTTTCTTCAGTTCTTCTTTGACCATGAGTGCCACCTGCGGATGCATCTTTCTGAGCTTTTGTTTAACAGGCTTAGCTCCTGGAGCTAAAGATAAGTGATGCATGATGAGATTTGGATCAATCCTGGGCATGTCAACGTATGTCCACGCGAAGTTGATTTGTCTTCTCTTGAAGAAATCTGTAAATGTTGATTTTTCAGGTTCTGTAAGGGCCTTTGCCATGTAGATCAGCCTGGGCTCATCCTCGGTCTTGACATTGGTAGGTTTTGTTGGTTCTATCAGTATCGACGATCTCTCCTGATGTGTGAGATTGGGGAGAGAGTCAAGCCTTCCATCTTTTGGCACCTCAAAAAGGTTTTCACTATCGGATGCATCTTTGTTTTTACTATTTTGGGGGTCTAACGCTGCCGCGGAGCGGTTTTCACCGTTGGACCCTTCTTTTATTTTTACATTTTTGTGACTGAAAGGCTTGGCACTCTCTCCAAAATAGGCCTTCTCGTTGAGTTCTATAGCATAGCCAGCTCTGTGGTCTCCTACAGGTATGTGATTTCTAAGCTCAAGGTAATCGATGATCGCGTTATCATTTTTGAAGGTGTCTAGTTCAAGGGTGGTACCTTCGAGGTCCCAGTCGATAAGTTCAGGGTACACTAATGGTAAGAGATCATTAGGTTGATCTGGTTCAATGGCGTTGATGGAGTTATCGAAGGAGCGGACAAAGTCAGCGATGGTACTCTCTATTAGTGGGTCTGTCAAGGGTGGATTCATTCCTTCCTCGCGATTGTCACTATGGTTATCGTGTGGTACAGACTCTAGCGTCCTAGCCCTTGGGCTTTGTCCCTCAATTGCGGGGGTCAGGTCATACTCATGGACCACATTGATATCTTTTTCATCACGGGATAGCTCAGAGAGACTATCCCACTCATACTCATTTGAGTCAGTATCGCTCCACATCTGCATTCTCTGAATGTGCGCAATCAGACTACTAGTAGTTGTTTCTGTTTGTTGGTCTTTTTTGATGGTGGTCTTGTTGTCTTTTGTTGTTCCTGTGTACCCTAGCCCTGTAGTGTCTTGGGCTGCCAAGGTATGAGGCTGGATGGGTTCAGTGATGCCATCCCTATGTGAATCCAGTGGACCTCGTCCTTCATACCCCATGCTCTTTAGTATTTGAAAACCCTGCCCATATTGTGTTGTTGGTATAACGAGGTGGTCCTGTACTATTGAGGGGCTAGCTTCATCCTTGTGTAACCACTGCAGGATATCTTTTTCCTCACTCTCGTCCTCTAGGTTTCCCCATTTTATAAATGGTCCTTTAGTGATCTTCTCTGCGTGTGGTGTTCTGAGTATGGATCTCCCATGCGATCTAGGAGACAGAGGTAATTGTGCTAGACAGAGGGATCGAGAGGCCATGTACTCACCCAGGCCATTATCTTTGATCTGGAGTCCTAGTTGAGACACTTTTGATGAAGAAGCCAGTGTAGCTGGGTCTATATAAGATGAAGAGACAGCAGAAGCCTGGTTAGTTGGGATCACGACCTCCAGCTTTGGCTGAATAGAGTTGCAGTATTGAAAGGGGTTGGGGTCACCTTGGATGGTGATCTCTTGCCCTTCGTGCGGGAACTTAATGCATTGGTGGTAGGTGGAAGGTACAGCTTTTAAAGCACGTATCCACGGTCTCCTGAGAAGAATGTTGTACGCCAAATCTCTGTCTAGGACTTGACAAGCTACATCTTTTACCAGGGGGCCCACTCTGATTGGTAGAATCACCGTTCCCTTGGTCGTTCTTTCTTCCTCATCATAGGCTTTGATAGTGATTCTCTTTTTTGGATCTATGGCCTTCTCTGAAAACCCCAATGTAAGGATTAGCTTTAACGTACAAATATTCAGACCATCCCCTCCATCTATTAGGACTCTCTTGATTTTATGTTTGTGGACGAAGGCTTTGATATGGAGGGAGGCATTATGGGGTTGTGTGATAGACATATCATGCTTCTCAGTGAATGATAAGGAAGGTGGTGAGGTGATGTGACCTACCATGGTTTGGAATTTTTCTTCCGCTAGATTCATGGGAACTGAGGCTTCTACTAAAGCTTTATCGAGGATGGTCCTGTGAGAAGGAGATAGATGCAACAGTTCTAATATGGAGATATGTGCTGGTGTTTTGTGGAGTTGATCCACGATATTGTATTGATTGGTTAGAGGAGCGGAGGCTCCCCTAAGGGTAACTCTGTTACTATGGGTAGTAACGTTACATTCTGGGTCTTTGTTTATAGTGATCACATTGATATGTGAGCCACTTTCCTGGATATGGTTAACAACATAGTCGTAACTGACGTTTGTGTAGTTCACGTTGTTAGAGCCATTATTTTTTCTGTTAGAAGGTCCTGCTTGTTCATAATTGGGAAGAGGATCCTTGAATGCCTGATGGTCGTTATTGGAGGTATGACCTTTAACAAATATCTTGTTCTACTCTATCAGGTCTTGGATTGTATGTTTGAGGGTAATACAATCATTTGTTTTGTGCCCCCTATTTCGATGGTATTCACAGAAATTATTTTCTTCCACCAGCGGGGTTTGACTTTTGGCTCGTACTCCCGTGTTGAGGGAAGTGTTATGAGATTGCTGGCGAGCACTTTTCGTAGAGCTATCTCTAGTGGTTCATCTAAAGGTGTGAATGTTCTTTTTGGTCAGAAGTTGGTGAATCTAGATTGATTATTTGTTGGTTTATCTTGCGTGGGGTTGTTTTGGGGCGTGGATAGGTTAAAAATCAGTTGTTTAGGTGCCACATTCTTGGCATCTACTACCCCATCATTCACAATGTTTTTGTTTTTAGTCCAAAACCTAGGTTTATCATTGTTGGCATAGGTGTTTGGAGTGTCTTTGTAGTGTTTGATCTGTCCTTTTACGAGTAGGGCTTTCT
The DNA here is from genome assembly GCA_027924645.1 of Cunninghamia lanceolata. Taxonomy (NCBI): domain Eukaryota; kingdom Viridiplantae; phylum Streptophyta; class Pinopsida; order Cupressales; family Cupressaceae; genus Cunninghamia; species Cunninghamia lanceolata. Next base: position 3,759,599 of record BSBN01000042.1, read on the forward strand.
CTATGATGAGACCCACCTCAATAACCTTGCTAAACGAAGTAGGACATTGGATTTGAACTTGGTAGCTAAGGTCCATTTGTAGGTTGTGAACAAACATCTCTAACATTAGTCTTTCCAGCATTTGATGAGGGCACTTGCTTGCCAGTTGTCTCCATCTCTGTAAGAAGGCGGCGAAGGATTCTCCCACTTTTTGTTTAGTATTACAGAGGTCCAATATTGAGGTATCGTGCTCAATATTGTAGGAAAAATGGGTGACAAATTTATTGACGAGCACATTGAAGGTTTTGATGCTGGGTGACAATCTAGAGAACCACTCCATGCCCTGACCTCCCAAGCTTCTAGGAAAAAGTCGCATAAGATATGCGTCATTATGTGCGACTTCTAGGCAAGCGGCATTGAATTCTCTAACATGATCTCTTGGGTCACTTTTCCCTCGATATTTGTCAAACTTAGGAACTTCAAATCTTGCGGGAAAAGGTATCATGACTAGTGCCCTATCGAAAGGATATGGTGCAATATCCTCTAGGGTGTACTATTTTGTCAAGGTTCCCCTTTCCATGTCTAAAATTCGTTGTTGGAGAGTTTTAACTTTCTGGTTCATCAGAGTGAGAGCATCCAAAGAGTCAACTATTGCTTTACTCTTATCCGTGGGTACTTCGTCTTGTCTACTCCCTTCGGAGTTTCTTTCTTCGTCAATTTCCCTTAGAGCCTCTACATCATAATCTTTGGGAAGTTTTACCCCTAGGCTTGCTAGGTGTAAGAAGAATTTTGTAGGGTCATGTGCAAGTACTCCATCTAGTAGGCGGTTAAATCTTGTGTCATGTTGCATTTTGAGGATCTCTTCCATGGAAGGTTCTTCGTCGTGATTGTCAAAATACTTCTCTTGGCCATTTCTAACTATATTTCTTTTTGTGATCTTGTCAAGACCATGCAAGGTGGTGAAGAGATGGGATGAGGTGAGACTGGAAGATTTTGAACAAGGTGCTAGGATGGAACAAGGCTTTAGCAAGGTTCCTCTTAGATCTAGGTGGTGTCAAACAAGGTGGATATATGAAAGTTATAGTCAAAAGCTAGGATGTTAGGAATCTGTTACTTGATGTTGACTAGCCTTCGTCAATCCACTAGTGGAGTTCTGATAGAGAAGGATAAGTAATCCTTGATACTTGGAGGCTCACTAGGTCTCATTTAAGATTTGATTTTGATCTAGAATAATTTGACTATAACCTTGTTTTGGAAACTTAGGAGAAAGTGGCGAAATTTTGGATGAACAAATAGCTATGGTGCGGAAAAATGGAGAAATGGTTGATTTTGCAAGGTCTTTGATGAGATTTTAAAAACTAGAACAGGTTTGAACTGGTTTTTGTAAAATATTGACAATTTTGGCTTTTTTTTGGCAGATGTGATTTTTTGCTCTTTGTTTTAAATGCGCAAATACAGGGGGTAAATGCGCAATATGTCGATATGAATGCGCAATAACAGAGTATATATGCACAATATGGACAAATGCGCAACAAGTCAGTTCAAATGCACAAAACATCGGTATATATGCGCAAATCTGGCTTTTGTTTATATTTTTCTCAGAATTTTTGACCTTTTTTTTTGGATCTTTTTCAAGATTTTTCTCAGTGTTTTTGGTTTTTTTTGAAAAATTTGGTGTTTTTGCTGAGGTTGATATTCAATTATGGCAAAAAAGCATAGCACACACATAAATGTTTTTCATGATTTTTATCTTTATATATTTTTTTTGTGTTTTTGGACTATTTTTGACTCAAAAGACAAGTACAACCTAGGCTAGATGGGGCAATATTTGTTGAATCCTCTAGCTATGCCACTCAAAGCGTGTAGCTCCAGGATCTGGTAGCACCGACTCCCCTCCACGGTACTCACTTCTCATGCATACCAGATCCGGGTTTCAATAGGCTCGTACCCACACCAAACCTTAGGATTGTCCCTGCTACCTCTACGTAGAGTCACTTGAATCGAGGCCGCTTCAAGGGCTCTGCCCTTTGCATCAACAAATAGGGGTTTTTGGTTTACTACACAAATTGGTTCTTAATCCAGGCAACCGTTCGAGTGGTTACACATGCGGCGGCACTACTCTCCGTTATGGAGTCTCCCAGCCTCACAAGGTTGCACCTATGAGGGTTTTGGGGGAGGTTGGCCGTCGGTGTAACACAGCAGCACTTGTTGCTTGAGGTTTTCACCCCAAGCACAATTTATTTTAAGTGGCTTGGTAGGGCTTGGCTTTAGCCTGTTACCACTCAGGGTTGTTCCCACTTGGACAAGCATGCATCCAAGGGCAGGCCCCCTTAAAGGTTTGACAAAAAGAATGACAAGCCTGGCACTTTGATCACCCAGTTAAGGGGAGAGCATAAGCCTATTGTCATTCACAAGCACAGAGAACAATGGTAAATCCAACTTAGTTAAAATAGAAAAAACTAAATGGGCTAAACTGATTTGTGCACTCACATGATAGTTAACTTTGAAAAGTGATTAATCATAGCAATGTTCATTTCCCGGTTGTTAACTTTGAAAGTGACTAATCATTGCAATGTTCATTTCCCATTTGTTAACTTTGAAAGTGGTTAATCATTGCATTGTTCATTTCCCATTTGTAGAAGATAGCAGTGATAAAACTAGAAAATACATCCACAATGCAAGATAGCAATTTGGTACAATTACTTCTTTCCTAGTTAGGGACTATGTGTAGTTTTGTCATGAAATGCATTTGATTACTTCACCCCTAGTTAGGCTAGATGGACTAAGCAAAATATCTAGATGAGCTAATCCAGCCACTACTCCTACAAAAACTGATGTTAGCTCAACATGCAAAACTCAGAAACCATACAACAGAAAAATAGGAAACAAATGTGCAACACTGCAGCCTGAATGCACAAAAACATGGAGTGTATGCGTCTGTTAAATGAATGTGCAAAGACAGAGGACTAATGCGTAATTCCATGAGGTATATGTGCAATACTAATAAATGCGCAATGTGACAGAATATATGCGCAACAATACAAGGTGAATGCGCAAATACAACGGATGCGCAACAATACGGCGTATATGCGCAAAACTATTTTTTAGTTTCTGTAGTCAGGATGGATGCACAAATGTGAAGTCTGAATGCGCAACTTTGGAGAGTGAATGCGCAAAACTGGCGTATGTGCAGCTGCGGGATTTAAATGTGCAACTGTGGAGCGTGAATGCGCAACACTGGCGTAGGTGCAACTGTGGAAGGTGAATGCGCAACTATAGAGGTTAAATGCGCAAAATGGTCATATGCGCAGCTGCGGAGGACAAATGCGCAACGTTGGAGGTCATATGTGCAAAACTACTGCCAGGAACCTGTTCTTCGCCTGTTTTCTTCGCCTCCACAGAATTGCAACTTAAAACAGCTAGCTTTTTGGATTAGAAAAGGGGCAATGGCCCCATGTTGGGCGCCAAAATGTGAGGGGGAGAAAGGAGTTAGTTCAAATCAATGAAAAACCTAAAAACCCAAACATCAATGGAAGGTGAAGATAAAGAGGAATCAAACCAACATAAGTAGAAATACTTACAAACCCCTTTTTACCTGTCATTTTCCATTGTTGCCTATCTTGATTTGATCTTGATTGAAGCCCTCAGAAGCTCTTTTGTGCTTGCTTGCTTGTGTGAAGATGGCAAAGTAAGAATGGCTGTGAATACCTGTTTTGTGTTGAAAGAGAGTTTCAACACTCAACAATGGAGGACACTTTGGAATAGAAGGAATGTGAGAAGAAGAGAAATTTGTGTATAGTAATCTTGCCAAATGAAGTGCCTCCCTAATGGCTTAGAAGAGGGTTATATTTATAGAATTTCTGAAAATAGAATGGAGCCCGTGAGGATCTAATAATGAGATCAATGGCCCTCATTATTTGTGAATCTTTAATTCATAATAGATGAATTAAAAATTCAGGTTGGGGGACAATGGGTTATGACAATTGAATTAAAAATTCAGAGTGGGGGACAATGGGTTATGAAATTTGAATTAAAATTCAGAGTGGGGGGACAATGGGTTATGACATTTGAATTAAAAATTTAGAGTGGGGGACAATGGGTTATGACATTTGAATTAAAAATTCAGAGTGGAGGATAATGGGGAACATTGAATTAAAAATTCAATTTGGTGGAGGATAATTGATTTAAAGATTTATTTTGGAAAATGGAGGATATAAGCTAATTAAATATTAAGAATATTTAATTATATGTGCAACATGGTGAGGTGGAAGAGATGAGGTAGATTGATGAGGTGGATTTTGGACTTTAGACCTTTAGAAGAATTTAGGGAATTTAATTGATGTGAGACATAAGAAGAATTTAGGAATTTAATTAAATAAAATGGCTTTATTTAATTATGGGATGATGAGCTAATTAAATAAATTTATAATATTTATTTAATTGACAGAAGAAAATAAGAATTAAGATAAATATTAAAATATTTACTTAATTCGACTCAAGCCAATTTTAGGTGTATACAGTTACTAATACGGAATTTGCAAAACTTATCCTAACTTTTCAACAAACTTTGCTCCTAACTTGCCATTTTAGCATTATGATCTGCTCATTAAAATAAATAAATGCTCCTCAAACACCTATATCATTAGTCTATAACCAATTTGATTCACTACCTGGGTAAATTTTCTTGATTTTCTTGATTACAAGCTTGTATCCTGAATTTGTCGATAAAGAAAATTGATTTCAAAGGCACAAAAGCTACCTGTGTCTTTAGCTAAAACTTGCAACCTTAAATCATCATTTTGGATATCTTGCTTCCTCTGTGAATATTTACAAGTTTAAACCATGTTGAATGCTCTCATACTTAGGTGATGCTGTTATAAATATTTGGATGTTGTTGCCATATTTAGAAAATGCGTATTGTTACCCACTATGAATAGCCTCCACCACTTTGCTCTGAAAATTCGAACTTGTGTAAAATTGTCGATGCATTCAAAAGATCGCTTCAAATAGCATATGTGTAAGGTGTTATCTTTAGACAATGCTATTTTTAGTCAGAGTGAATCCTTCTATTTTGTGTGCCTTGAATGATTTGGTTAGGAATCATAACCGTCAAGGGAGGGAGGTGGTCGCGTAAACAGTCTATATCTTGCACACTTGGCGAACATTTTACCTCAATGTGTATAATATACAAATTGCAGTGGAGTATTAAAAGTCCATTATTCTTACATGTCTATGAACGGGCATTTGAAACAACGAGGATCTCCTATTTGAGGCAGGCGTGTTGATGCTTATGGCATAATGAGAATAATGTCAATGGGTAGATAGAGTCCACTACTGAGCGGACAACTTTGACGTGTATTGAAAATGCCTACTGACTTGCAAATAAGTCATGGGAGTCCGTCTGAGCAGACATTTTAACCACCAAATCATAACACAAATAATGCTACAGGTTTAATAAAGTCTACTTGTAGCGAACCCAAGTGGACCATTTGGATGTGTCATGTCATGCTCTAGCAATCCATACATATTGAAGATGTTTGCCCAAGTAGACTTTAGACTTCAATCATGAATCAATTTCTTCGCTTCATTCATCGCTTCACTAATTTACTCTCATAACGAACTCAAAACATATTTGCACAACTGTCGGCTTTGAAGATTTTGTAGGATACAAAGCAACTACTGAAAAGCTCTCAGGCAGACTCCTGAAGCCATCGTGTATAGACATGAAGAACCAACATCTTGCAAAGGGAAGACAAAAGGTCTACTTTAGGGAGAATATGGCAATATCAAGTGCAACGCAGACACTGAACAATGAAAGCCCACAGAAAAACAAAAAAGGAAGCACAGCCAAAAACTCAACAGGTGGGGGTCCCCATATAATGGGGCGATGGAGTGATCTGGTCACAACATGTGGTGACACCACAAGAGAAATGTTTTAGAACATTTTAGGGATACAGACTCATTCAAAACCCTAAATCATCGAATAACTCCATCAAGCCCATCCATTAGCTAAGAAATGTATTCAAAAGGAGAAAAGAGTCATAAATTGTATCCTGACATTTCATCTATGTTGTTTCATAAGATAAACATTTCATTTAAAACTATTTAAGTGTTCTAGAGATAAGCGAGAATCAAAGCTTCAAAATCCCTGCGTACACCCACATACTATGTCAGATAAACATGAATACTTAATCAACGCATCAAAATCAATAGCTTAGCACAACCATTCTCATCCTGAGGATCCAAGTGTGTGCAATTGAGTTCATTCCCATCTATTGGAAACTAAGATCACCTCAGTTCCTCCTCATTAAGCTACATGATTAGTACACACCTCATGAACTACTTGGACATGGCCCCGCTACCAGTGAGCATCTATAGCCCGATGAGTTTGTCTCGTAATTCCACTCAAGCAGAGCCCTACTGTCGGTCAAGCGTCCATAGCCCCGGTAAAGATTACTCGATCGTCCATCTAACTGAGTTATAGTGTGTGATTTGTGATTTTCTTTTCATTTCTTTTTCATTTCTTTTGATTTTCAACAAGCTCAGATTTGGTAGAGTACAATGCAGTACTATTATGTGATAACTCAGCTAGTTGGGTGTGGACTTACGATGGTGGAATAGGTTGACCTTTAGATTTTTCACTTAATGCAAGATCACAAAGATTCACTTAGGTACTACTAGATTTTTAAAAGTGTGAAAAGATATAAGATCTCAAAACAGTTCAAGTTACTCTAAATAGCCAATTTATCCTCCCAGAGCAAGCAACATGCCATCAAACACTAACAATGGAGTCCACAACGAATCTATCCATCTGACGCAAGTTTATCAAAAGAAAACAAGAAGTATTCATTTTAAGATTAAATAGTTTAAACATATAATCAAAGACCTCCATGTCAAAATACAATGTATGATTCCATTCTCGAGTCAAGTACAAATCTTAAGAAATAGATAAATTGATGAAAATTACCTTCTAACTCAATTCCCAAAATAATATTAACATTACCTCATAGAGTCAACCAGAATGTGCTTGAATTGAAATCGTCACCCCAAAAATGGGATCCCAGGAAAAGCTAAAATTGCAACAAAAAGCACACACCAAAATCCAGCAAATCTAACCTAAAACTAACCTACGAAAGCAAGAAACAACTAACCTAACTATGTACAAATAAGTCCCTGAAGGAACTTAGGGCTGAAAATAATGCTTTAGGAATTGCCCATTGACGGCCAATGGAACAGATTCTCCAGTGAGTGTTTTTAGTTTGAAAGCATTCTCTCCCAAAATTTTAGGAATCTAGTAAGGGCCTTTCCAAAGATTATCAAATTTATCGTGTTCACCTTTCTTTCTTTAGTTTTGTCCTAGTATAAAACCAAATCGGATATATGAAAGGACTTGATCTTTACTTGTCTGTTGAACCATCTCTTCACAACTCCTTGATGTTTTGCAAAGTTTTCTAGTGCCATGTCTCGTTTTTCTTCCAAGTGGAGCAATTGTGACAACCTAGTTTGGACCCTATCGTCTTCTTCCATGTAATCCTGCATAAATTGCAATGTGGGAATTCTCAGTTAGATTGGGAATACAGAATCTTGGTCATAAACTAGATGATAAGGGGATGTACCTAGGGAATTCTTTATTCTTGTCCTATCTGCCCAAAGAGCAAACCTAAGTTGTGTATGCCAATCCCTCAGGTTTTTGTTTAAAAGTTTCTTAATTGCACCTAGTAAGTTCTTGTTGGTGGATTCTGCTAGGTCATTTCCCTATAGGTAATAGTTTGACAAAAATTTCAGTGTGATGCCATATTCAAAATCCCAATTAGAGAATTTCAATGAAGTAAAAGCAGGACCATTATCACAAACAAGTGCATGTGGGCTGTTAGATCTAGGGCACACAACTGAGAGGGGCGGTGAATCAGTTGTACAAAAACTTGCTCTATTTCAAACACTTGATTCTTCTTTGTTAGTTAACAGCATGTCAATTAACCATTCATGAAAGCATAAGCATAAACACCAGAGCAGATAAACATCGACACATTAGACACTAAGATTTTGACGTGGAAAACTTGGTTAAGGGAAAAACCACGGGGTGATTAACCCAAGGATTATTCTCTGTTAGAAGAATAAGAAAAATGGATGGCACATGCCAATTAGGGCTCACTACCTGAGCACAATGCTCACAAGGAGGCACACTACCTACAAGAGACACACTGTCTACAAGATCATAAGTATTACAAACTTGAACTGGAGATTAACATCTTTACCATGTCTGGATCAGTTCCATTTAAGCCTGAGACACACCTGCTTTGTCTTTCGCTCTTCTGCTATACCACACTCATCTGCTACATGACACACTTCGAAATGAATTCACAAACCTTTATTTATACAAGGCATCGACTTAGGAACAATCATCTAAGTCAGAAATCAACCGTAAGAACATTCACAAGATAAATAACTCATTCGATCGGCCAGTCTGAACAAGAACATCTTCATCTGGAAGAACTCATCCGATCGACCAACAAGAACATCTTCATCCAAAAGAATATCTCCAATTCTGGGCTCTAACACTAATGCAGACCAACAACACAACCTCAACATGATCCAAGAACCTTCACAGGCTTGCCTAAATGACCAGGTACATCTGCACTTCCTCTACTTATTAGAATCTCTTCTCTTCTTCATCTGGAACTTCAAGAACACAATCTATCGCCATTGTCATACTGAAAAAGGTGCTTCCAAACCTCCAAACCATGAACAAATCGAGATGACACATCACAAGGACATCCCAAACATTCCTTCCAATCCGTAGAATAGGACAATGCACTTCCGGATCTCACCGGACCTTTTTGTAACACTCTGTCACTCCGGAGCATCTCCTGAAACCTGTTCTACTTGATCGATAACAACTTCTTCATATCTTCATGTGGACCTCTGAAATCTTAACTGGGTCATCTCAAGACTCATATCTACAAACCCTTTAATCCACATCCTCTGATACCCAACCTATTGACTACTTTTGCTTTCTTCTCACCACTGTTCTTCACTGTTCCTGATTGAGACTAATTTCCTCAATAACCTCAACACATAGCTCATCCCATCCTTCTTATTAATGCAATATGAGTATGTTGACATCAATGACAACACTGGTTAACCTCATACTTGCAACAATCTCCCCCTTGTCATTAATGGCAACATATGATGTGAAAAACCATCAAGACAAGAACTTCTCCTTTCTATCACAGCTCTCCCTATCAGCAACAACTCTTCACATGTCTTCTCTTCCTTTACTGCTCCCCTTTTGATCATCAACCACTTGTTTTTCACATGTCTTCTCTCCCCCTTTGACATCAATGGCAAAGGGCTCATACTTGCAACTCTAACACATTAGAATCATACCAGCTGCTCCCCTTAGTAGCAGCTCCTCATCATCAATCCAGATCACAAGATATGACTGTGATATCCACCGAACTGATGCACATCAGTGCATCCTAGTTCATCATCGAAGGGGCCATGACCCCTAACTTCTCTCAAAGATACTCAAAAGAGTCCTTGGGAAGAGGTTTAGTAAAAATATCTGCAATCTGATCCTTGGAGGGTACATACTCCAATCTAACTTCATCTTGTTCACTTGCTCTCTCAGAAAGTGAAACTTGATAGATATGTGCTTGGTCTTAGAATGCAACACCGAATTCTTAGAAATATTTATTGCACTTGAGTTATCACAGAAAATTGTGATAGGCTCCTCATATTCTACTTTAATGTCTCTTAACATCTACTTCATCCATAAGATTTGAGTGCAACTACCTGCTGCTGCAATGTATTCTACTTTAGTTGTGGATAGAGATATTGCCTCTTGTTTCTTGCTTAGCCAAGAAACCAATCTTTTTCCCAAGAAGAAAGCTCCTCCACTTGTACTCTTCCGGTCATCCACATCTCCTACCCAATCTACATCTGTATATGCATGAAGAGAGAAATCATGATCTCTAGGATACCATAGACCATACTCAACTGTCCCCTTTAGATATCTAAAAATCCTCTTGATTGCCATAACATGAGATTCTCTAGGATCAGCCTAAAATCTTGCCACAAGACCAACAGCCTGCATTATATCTGGTCTAGTCTGAGTGAGATACAGTAGTCCTCTAATCATTGATCTGTACTTGGTCTGATCTATCTTAGGAGAGTCATCATCTTTGCTCAACTTACATCCGGTTGCCATAGGAGTGTTCATTGGCTTTGAATCTTCCATTCTGAATTTCCTCAACAATTCTTTCACATATTTGGTCTGAGAGATAAATATGCCTTTCTTTATCTGAGTAATTTGCAGACCCAAGAAGAAATTCATTTCACCAACCATTGACATTTCAAACTCACTTTTCATTTGATTTGCAAAGGTTTTACACAAACTGTCTCTTCCTCCAAAGATGATATCATCAACAAATACTTCAACAATCAAGATGTTTTCATTATCTATTTGGAAATATAGATTACTATCAACAGTACCTTTGTTGAAACCAATCTACACAAGATGCTTATCCAACCTTTCATACCATGCTCTTGGGGCTTGCTTCAATCCATACAGTGCTTTCTTCAACTTGCAGACCATATCATCATAATCAGACAATTGAAATCCATCCGGTTGTTCAATGTATACTTCTTCTTCCAAATCACCATTTAGGAAGGCAGACTTGACATCCATCTGATATACCTTGAAGTCTTTGAAGGCAGCAAATGCAAGAAATAATCTGACTGCTTCAATTCTTGCCACTAGAGCAAAGGTTTCTTCAAAATCAATTCCTTCTATTTGAGAGTAGCCTTTGCAGACCAATCTGGCTTTGTTTCTGATTACTTCACCAACTTCATTTAGTTTGTTCTAGAAGACCCATTTGGTTCCAATCACATTCTTATTTCTAGGTCTGGGAACAAGATCCCAAGTGTGATTTTTCTCAATTTGCATCAACTCTTCCTCCATTGCTTTGGTCCAGTTTTCATCATTGCAAGCTTCATTAATTGTCTTAGGTTCAATCTTTGAAATCAGACAGTATTCATTTGAATTTTGAGCAATTCTCCTCCTTGCTTGTACCCCTTTGCTTTTGTCACCTATGATCTGATCTTCAGAATGGTTTAGAGTTACATACCTTGGAACTTTAGGAGTTTCTTGCACTACTGTTTCGTGATCAGGCTCATTTAGACAAACCTCTTCTTCCTGATTTACCGGATCAGTCTGAATCTAAATTTCAGAGGAGGATTGAGCTCCTTGCACCAAAGAATCATTCTGATCATCTTCATCATATTCATAAAATTTTGAGGGCTTCTCAATTCCTTCATCAACCTTCACATTTGTACTTTCTATCATCTTTCTCAATCTCTTATTGTAACACTGGTATGCTTTGCTTTGAGTGGAGTAACCCAAGAAAATTCCTTCATCACTTCTAGCATCAAACTTTCCTGGATCTTCATCTCTTTTTATATAACACTTGCTACCAAATACTCTGAAATATCTCACAGTGGGAGTTATACCAAACCAAAGTTCATAAGGAGTCTTACCGGTACTGCTTCTAATTTGAACTCGATTTAGAGTATAGACTGCAGTGCTGACAGCTTCTCTCCAAAACATCTGGGGAACATTTGCTTCCATCATCATTGTCCTGGATGCTTCCTGGATGGTCCAGTTCTTTCTCTCAACTACTCCATTCTATTGTGGAGTCCTACAAAAGTCTATGAATTAACCGGATGTGAATTCACCACCTCTATCAGACCTCAGACATTTCAGTTTCAATCCGGTTTGATTCTCTACCATAGCCTTGAAGATTTTGAACTTCTCAAAGGCTTCTAATTTCTCTTTTAGAAAGGTAACCCACATCATCTAGGAATGGTCATCAATCAGTAACATAAAATATCTATCACCTTGCATACTCTTGATTCTTGTCGGACCACAGAGATCAGTATGAACTAATTCCAATAATCTGGTAGAGGACTGATCCTTGCTTTTGAAAGAGACTCTGCTCTGTTTACCTAGCTGACATTCTTTGCACAAACTATTTGTAGGTTTCACCAATTTTGGAAGATCTCTCACAGCCTAAGTATTGCTTATCTTGATGATGTTGTCAAAATTCACATGACACATCCTTCTATTCCATAACCAACTCTGATCAATTTGAACAAACAAACAACTTTTATTAGAACCAACTAGATGGAAGATATTACCTTTTGTTTGAGTACCGGATGCAATCTCAGTTCTGGAGCTTTCAAAGATCCTGCATCTTCCATTCTTGAACCGGAGATCATAACCTTTGTCTACCAACTAACCAACACTGAGAAGATTGTGCTTCAATCCTTCAACATATAGTACATTACCGGTTTTGCTCTTTCCATCAAAAGAAATAGTTCCCCTACCTCTGATTCTACCAATAGAATTATCACCAAACTTTACCATTCCTCCTTCATACCTTTCCAAATCTAAGAACTTGTTCTTGTCACCTGTCATATGGTGAGAACATCCACTGTTAATAACCCAATCATCCTTTTCTTCAACTTGGGTAGCCAAAGCTCTTTCTACAACCTTATGATTGACAGATTCAGAGGATATTGGATCATCTTCCTTGATGGCAATAAACACCCATTCATTTCTGGAACTGTTTCCTATTTTTGATTTATCATCTGTTACTCCTTCATTGTCATCTTCTTCAAGAACATAATAACAGTTCTTTTGGAACCTTTGTCTATTAGAATTTGACCTTGCAGATCTTTCCGGACATCTTGAACCAAAATGACCAATCTTATTGCAGTTGAAGCATTTAAAAGGTAACTTTCCTTCATACTTACCGGATCCTCTTGGCAGTCTCTTTGCAATGAGGGCTTCAAGTTGAGTTGTTTCTACTTCTTCCTCTTCCATGTCTCTTCTTGCTTGATCATACCATGATAGCGTCCTTGAAGAGTTCTCTCCTGGATCAAATCTTTGTTTGCCTTTCACATAGGCACTAGCTTTGAATGCAGATTCAGTCTTGGGGTGATCATCTCCAAACTTGATCATTTCAAATGCAGCCAGTTTGCTAGCCAATTGCTCTCTTGTGACAGTTGTATGGGCTCTGAATTCATCAATGGCAGCAACCTTGATTTTGTAGGCAGCAGGAAGGGATCTGAGAATTTTGCAAACAATCTCATTTTCATCCAGAACTCCACCAGGATTCCTAATTCCACATACCAGCTCATTTACTCTTGGCATAAAGGTAGTGCTATTTTCATCATCTCTCATCTTCAATCTTTCAAATTTCCCTTTAGGACTTTGCAACCTTGCACTCTTAACAAACTCATCTCCTTCATGCAGAAGTTCTAGTTTAACCCAGATCTCATATGCAGTTGGTAGGTCAATAACATTTGAGAGTTCTGAGTCAGTCAATGCGCTTAGAAGAGCTTCTTTGGTCCGCAAATTGTTTTTAGCATCTGTGATTTCATTCAAGTTTGTCGGACCACCCTATGGAGGTACATATGCTTTTGTGACCATGGACAAGTATGCTTTTCCTATACACTCCAAGTGACATTTCATGTGACCTTTCTAGAGAAAGAAGTTGGTTCTATCAAACTTCAGACTATCCTTCTTGTGTGACAACATCCTAGATCTCCTCAAGCGGTTAAGCTCCTTTTAGAGGAACTTGGCTCTGATACCAATTGTTAGATCTAGGGCACACAACTGAGAGGGGGGTGAATCAGTTGTACAAAAACTTGCTTCTATTTCAAACACTTGATTCTTCTTTGTTCGTTAACAGCATGTCAATTAACCATTCATGAAAGCATAAGCATAAACACCGGAGCAGATAAACATCGACACATTAGACACCAAGATTTTGACGTGGAAAACCCAGTTAAGGGAAAAACCACAGGGTGATTAACCCAAGGATTATTCTCTATTATAAGAATAAGAAAAATGGATGGCACATGCCAATTAGGCCTCACTACCCGAGCACACTGCTCATAAGGAGGCACACTACCTACAAGAGACACACTGTCTACAAGACCATAAGTATTACAAACTTGAACTGGAGATTGACATCTTTACCATGTCTGGATCAGTTCCATTTAAGCCCGAGACACACCTACTCTGCCTTTCGCTCTTCCACTATACCACACTCATCCGCTACACGACACGCTTCGAAATGAATTCACAAACCTTTATTTATACAAGGCATCGACTTAGGAACAATCATCTAAGTCGGCAATCAACCACAAGAACATTCGCAAGATAAATAACTCATCCGATCGTCCAGTCTGAACAAGAACATCTTCATCTGGAAGAACTCATCTGGTCGGCCAACAAGAACATCTTCATCCGGAAGAAAATCTCCAATTCCAGGCTCTAACACTAATGCGGACCAACAACACAACCTCAACATGATCCAAGAACCTTCACAGGCTTGCCTGAATGACCAGGTACATCCGCACTTCCTCTACTTATTAGAATCTCTTCTCTTCTTCATCCGAAACTTCAAGAACACAGTCTATCGCCACTGTCATACTGAAAAAGGTGCTTCCAGACCTCCAAACCATGAACAAATTGAGATGACACATCACAAGGACATCCCAAACATTCCTTCCAATCCGCAGAATAGGATAATGCACTTCTGGATCTCACCAGACCTTTTTGTAACACTCTGTCACTCCAGAGCATCTCTCGGAACCGGTTCTACTTGATCGATCACAACTTCTTCATATCTTCATGCGGACCTCTGAAATCTTAACTAGATCATCTCAAGACTCATATCTACAAACCCTTTAATCCACATCCTCTGAAACCCAACTTGTTGAGTACTTTTGCCTTCTTCTCACCATTGTTCTTCACTGTTCCTGATTGAGACTAATTTCCTCAATAAACTCAGCACACAGCTCATCCAATCCTTCTCATTAATGCAATATGAGTATGTTGACATCATTGACAACACTGGTTAACCTCATACTTGCAACATGGGCATCTAAACCTAGTGATAATATTTTCTTCAAGAAATTTAATCACATCAAAAGTAAAAAATTTTAAAGCATGAGCCTTAGATCATCTGGTGCAGTAATTAGTAGCAGTTAGAATATACCTATGTTGTGCCGAGGAAGGTGGGTTAATCATACCAATAAATTCAAAACCCCATTGAGCAAAAGGCCTTACTTCAATCACCGGCTGAAGTGGCATGGCTGGGTTTCTTTCCCTTGAAGCAACTACCTAGCATGTGTGACATCTCTTGACATGATCATATGCATCGTGAAACAAAGTATGCCAATAATAGCCTACTCTTAGAATCTGATGTGTTGTAGCTAAACCACCTTCGTGACATGTTCCAAATTTGTTGTGAAAGTGTTCCATTATCTAACCTACTTCATCTTTTCCTACGCATCTCAAATATATTCCCTCATGATTCTTTCAAAACAAGATTGATCCTTGGAGTATTTGACTCTTTATCCTTAAATCTCTCTTCTGGGCTGAATTCATCTGTGCCAGACATTTCTAGTTTAGCAGATAATATATAATGTCATTGTACCACTTATCAGGTTATACATGCTCAAGAGAACAAACTTGTTGCACCAACCCTGGTCCATCAGTTACAATTGTTTGAGTCAGTCTGTGTCCTCAAAAAAGCTGCATTGGTTGTATTTCAATATCATATTCTTGAATAGTGGCGACCCACTTGCCTCTTCTTTCTTCCAATTCATTCTGCATAAGAAGGGTCTTGACTGCTATATCTGGAACAATGGCATATATTTTACTTCTCAAAATGTAATGCCTAAATTTCTTGATTGCCTTGACCAGTGCATAAGCTTGCTTCTCCACATTAGGATATCTCAGTTCAGCATCTTTCAATGGTGTGCTCATGAATGCTATTGGGTGTTCATCTTTCTCTTCATTTCTCTGGGTGAGAGTTGCTGCACATGTATGCTCTGAAGCAAAAGAATATAGATAAAATGGCCCTGTGTAATCTAGGCTTATCAAAAAAGGAGCATCAGCAATAGCTTTCTTGATTTCTTCAAATTCCTTTCTTACAGGGATTGTCCATTCTATCTTCACATCTTTCTTCAACATGTTATTCAATGGCTTGATGATCTCTACAAATCCTATAATGAACTTCCTAATAAAGTTTATCTTTCTGAAGAATGACATCAATTCATTCTTACTTGTAGGCATATCAATTTTGGAAATAACCTTTATTTTGCTTGGATCTATTGAAATTCCTTTCTCATAAATCACATGTCCCATTAATTTACCTTCTGTTACTCCAAACATGCACTTCTTTAGATTTAGCAAGATTCCATGCTTTCTACACCTTTGAAATACTTTCCTCAAATCTTCTATGTGGTCTTCCCTTTTGCGAGAGAAAACTATGAGATCATACATATATATGATTATACATTTTCCAATCAAATCATGAAAGGCAATGTCCATATCTCTCTAAAAGGTTGCTCATGCGTTAATTAGTCCAAATGGCATTCGCCTATATGCATAATTTCCCCACTTGCAAGTGAAAGTAGTCTTCAACCTGTCTTCTGGTTCCACCATCACTTGGTTATATCTTGAATATCCATTAAGAAAGACATCATCTAGGAACCATTTACAATTTGGAATACTTCATCTAATGATGGCAGTGGATAATTGTCTTTTTCAAATGCTCTGTTCAAATTCCTGAAATCCATGCACAATATTATCTCTCCATTTTTCTTACAAATAGGAACAAGCTTGGTGACCCACGTTGAGTACCTTACTAGGAATATTATTCTCACATTCAACAACTTCTTTACCTCTTTGTATATCAGTTGTTTTAAAAGTGGATTGACAAGTCTCTGTTGTTGTCTGAATGGCTTGCTATTAGGTTTCAAAGGAATGGTGTGTGTAATGATTGAGGTATCATAAGTCTTCAAATCGTCATAGCTCCATGCTATAATATCTAAAAATTCTTTCATGCATTTGAGTATACCCTCTTTCTCTTCAAGCCTACACACCTTTCCTATTAACACATTCTTCTCTTCACTATCTGTTCCCATATTAACAAGTTCACATTTATCTCCTTGAATCTTATGATCTCTTAATGCACTCAATTTATCTGGATCAAAGAGTCTTTCTAACTCAATCATCCCTCCTGGTATTGTATTATTCTTTAGGTTCAAGATACCCTCTGTAATAAATTATGTTTGTTCCAAATCTTCTTCATCTATGATTTGAGCCTCAAAAACCCCAGAGTTTGTGATGAAATCCAATATATGTTTATCATCATTGAACACCTAAAAATTTGTAACATTATCCGACACTGATGGTACTGAAACCAACTCTACTATGAATTTCTTTAACCCATTCATGGCAAGTGGTGAAAGTGAACTTGCAACTTGTGCTAGGGAATTAGCAACTTGATTGTTTGATCTGTAAACTAATTTGATGTTGAATGCATCAAAACTTTCAATCAAATCCCAAACACGGTTTTTATACCTCTTCAATCTCTTATCATGACAAACATATTTCTTCCTTATTTGTTTGATAATTACCACTGAATCTCCATAAACATGTAGGATCTTCACACCTTTCTTGATAGCCATCAGTAATCCATGAACTAATGATTCATATTCTACAACATTATTTGTACATGGAAATTGCAATCTATGTGCAGCCAAGAATGATTCGCCTGATGGATTGATCAACTCGAACCCAACACCAGCTCCTTGTTTTGACTTGGACCCATCAAAACGCAAAGTCCATACTTGATTCCCTTCTTGATCTATTGGGGTTTTATTTGGATTTTATTTTTTCTTACCCTTCTTGAGAGTCTTTGGTGAAATTGGATCCTTCTTTGATTGATCCTCACTCTTTTCAACTTTTTCAATCATTTAAGTTTCAGTGGGCAATTCTACAGGGTTACCTTCTTTCTTTACTTCTAAAATTTATGGTTTTACAACCTGCAGAACTCTCCTATATACTTATTCTAAGGCAACTTTACACATAGCACAAGAAAACTTGGAATGAAAAGCACTGTGTATCCGGCACCAATTGGGTAATAACATATCCTTGACATTTGTTTGTTGACCCAACTCTATTTCTTGCCAAACATTCTTGAGTACGAAATTTTGAAAATTTTCAAATGTACCATCTCCTTCATCAGAAGCAGACTCATAATTATGATCAAGCAAAATTTTAGTTTCATCAAAAGATTTCTGATCTTTATCTTCTTTCATTCTTGAACCCTGTAGCATGAGGACTTCTTCCATATTTGGCCTGTAGTTTCCCAGGTCAGTCTCTAAGTACAGAACCTCGTTATCTTCACCATATTCTTTGATCATCAATTTCAACCTTGGGGTACTATAAATTCTGATTTGATTTGGAATTCCCTTCCACGATAGCCACATGTGTGAGAAATTAGTAGCTACATACCCATTCAATCTTCCTGACCAATCTCAACTTAGGAGCATGCCATATCCGCATGGGATATCAACCACTAAGATGTCAATATAGCTCTGTATTCTTGGATCAAATGATAACTGCATGTGTATATTATTCAACTCTCCAACCACAGGAACTTTTGTCTTATCCAGCTGTGTAACTTTCTTTGTGGTTTGGGTAGGAATCAAACCTAGCCTTTTACATATTGAAAGTGGCATTCCATTGCTCGATGCTCCTGAATCCATTAAACAATTATGTAACATCTTCCCAAAAATATGGATTGATAATAAGAAAGGGGCAAGCTCATCTCTTCCTTGGTAGAAGACTACAGATTTTTTGTTTGGTGCCTTTGGGTGTGCATTCTTTGCTACATCACTTGATGGTGGAATTTGATCTTTCACAATCTTCTCATTTTTGACAATCTTTTCATTTTTAACAATATTTCCTTCTTTTGTATCTTTTGTAGGGCCTTGGGCTATACATATTGAGTTGAGAGACTAAGTAGCACCTTCTGATGTATTTTGAGAACAAGATGGCACACTTTCCACAACATGTGCATTCTGAACATTGGATGAATTGAAGGACCTGCTATAGCATTCCTAGAAGTAGATGTATCATTCAAGTTGTTTAAAATTGTGTTTCTGATCTCAAGGATTCTTGTCAATTCATCCAAAGGCATGCTCACCTTCACTTTCTTGAATTCTTCAGTAACAATTAAGCTTAAATGTTTCAATTCATCATTGGTTGTAGCAGCATCTTGCGAAGGATTGACTATTTGTGGAATGTCTCGTGACTAAACTTCTCGCGTTGGAGTGACCATTTGAGTAGCATCCTTTTGTCTATATTCTGGTGAATCCTTTGGAAAATTTGGATTATTACTAGCATTTGGATTCAGTGGAGTTTGAAAATTGTTAGGAGGAACTGATGTAGTCAATGGATCTTGTACTCAATGATTTCTCTGTTAGCCTTTTAGGGGTGGATTTCCAGCTAATTGTTGAAATGCTTGTACTTCCCCTGTTGCCTCAGCTTGAAAGTCATTACCGAATGGAAGGTAATAATCTAAATTTTCAATTGGTCCATTTGCAGACACTGGGGGAAACCTTCCACTGTACTCCAATGTATCTTAATCCATTACAGGAGGGGATGTGATATCTTCAATAATCAATGCTTGATCATACCTCCTTGTAGGAACAATCTCATACCCTGTTGTTGCTTGAGGAGCCTCTTGAGCTTGCATGCTTTGGTTTGCTCCTCAAAATCCTTGATTATATCCTTGATAATTTCCTTGGTCTCTCTGATTTCTTTGATATCCATTTTGATTTCCTTGATCCCTCTTATTTCCTTGAAAGCTTCTTTGCATATTTTGTAAATGATTATTCTAGTTTCTCGAGTGGGTAACTTCAGTGGATAATCTCTTCACTTGATCAATTAACTCTTTCATTTCATCCTTCTCTTCTTGAGTCCTTGTAGAGGATGAAGACCCTTGTAAGTACACAGGTTGCACAGGTGAAGCTTGTGAAATGGGTGCTCCTGGATGTAACATCATCTGATTGCTAGGTGTCAGAATTGGATTCATTACAAGAGTATGCAGTGTCAAAGCTTGGTTAATTCCTTGAATTTGATTTGGCATAGCTGGATGCCCCATGTGATTAAGTGGTCCTTGAGTGTTCATACCCAAGTCACTATTCACTGTGACAGCTTTGGCATAGGCTTCCATTAGAGTAGTTGGGGGTACTCTCGCCCTCCTCACAAACATGGAAGTGAGATGATCTAATGCTACATAATAGACCTCCCTTTCCATTGCATCATCAACATTATATGGAGCTTGCAACCTCGTATAAGCCTTGTGAAACTAATTATTGAAGGAATTGATGGGTTCATGCTCTTGCCTCTTGACATCAATGAACTATTTGTAGAGCTTTGATGGAGTGATAGGAATCCTAAACTTTTACAGAAAGGTGTTTTTCCGTCTTTGCCAACTATTGATGGAACCTGCAGGTAGATGAATGTACCAAAAATATGCGTCTTCGCTCAGTGAATAAGGAAACAACCTACATGCTACATCTTCATGCTCAATTCTCATGTTCTGAAGAGTATCCTCAAAAATCTTAATATGTTCCTTAGCCATCCTGTTCACATCATTGACCTAAAATTTGGAGCAAAATTGTTCAAGACTCTTGGGCATTTCATGGTAATTTGCAAAAGTAGCAAGAGGAGAAGCATTCACCGGAAGCCAAGCCATTGGAATATTTGCTTGTTGCGCCAGAACTATTTGAGTAACTCCTTGCATATTGCTTGGTTGAACAGTTCTTGTATTTCGTGGTGGAGGACTTTGGAACAAATTTACAATGTCCTCTACGCTAGGTGATCCTTCACTTGATGAATTTGTCTTCTTATTGCACTTGGACTTGGAATTAAAATCCAATTCAACCAACTCTTTCGAAACTTGTGGTGTAGACCTTAGAATTCTTTGGTGCTTTTCAGGTGAAAAAGAAACAATACGCGCCAGTGTGTCTAACCTTGTATTCCAAGAGAGGCCCTCCTTCTAGCACCAATTTTGTTGATGTGTTTTCCTTGCACATACAACTCAGACTAAAATACTGGTATACTCTATCCTCTCTTGAAAAAAATCCCCCAAATGCTAAACTAAGTGATCAGATGAGTAGACTCCAAGGTTCTTCATTAGTTACTTTTGGTTTTGCAACTTGGGATAACTTAGCAATAGGATGCAAATTACTGTTTGACACAAAGGGACTTACATAAATGTTTAACAATAGGAAACTTGTTTCTCTTGGATAACATGTAACATACCTTCTTCGAAGGTATATTAATATGATAACTTGAGATATGGCAATGAAATAACTTGAGATATGGCAATGAAAGCTCTGGAATCTAATCCTAACGAGATTTTAAAGAAAACGCAAAAGAAATGGGTTTAGAAAACTCTAATCTAAAATGTAATAAATCACCACTAACTCACTGGAATCTCAATCACACTTTGCTTCACCATAAGGTAACAACTACACAAAGGTGATGCAATCTTCTAAGGGAAAAGTAAGATTTTCATATTACTTCTGCACATGAAGGTGAATGAACACAAAATAATTGAAGTTAAGTTCAGATAAGGTTCAGACTAACCATGCACTACATTCTACCATCGACAAATTATAAATGGTATGAACTATGAAGATTCTAAACATGAATCAGTAGTAACAACTCCCATGAAACATAAAACTAAATAGTCAAAAACAAACTAAACTAATCTTATTCTATGAGTGAACACTTAGAAACCATGCATTCATTTGAAACAACACATAATCACCATGAAGAATTTAGTAATGAGTTTGTATTTATTTCAACAGAGTCTTGAGCAATAATTTCTCAAAGCATTCCCCCTTTACAAATGAGAGAAAATGGGGCTTATATAGGGCTCAAAATCCAATGGATGGCTAAGATTAAATCTAGGAATCAAGGGCCCTTATTGTGCCATGTAGGCAAGTGGTTACAAAATTTACTAAAATTAGACATTGCATTTATGAAGCGCCCACGAAGTGGAGTGCCCTCCTTTATGACCTCTCTTTTTTGTGATAAACTTCACAAATCTAGTTATGACACATGTAACCTCTTTCATAGGGACACTTGGCAGAGTTTGAATGGTGCACTCTATGATTTGCAGATCCTCTGTGCATTTGACAACTTTCATCTCCCATCCAGCCATGGATGTCTAAAACATGCCCATGAAAGTGGAAAGTGTGCAAACATCATCCAACAACTCTCTGGAAACAGCCTGTGTATGCTGAAAATACCTTGTATGCATTTTATCCTTCAGCAAGTACTCATCAATCTCTCCATTGGAGTCAACTATCTGGTTTACAGAAACAAGCATTTTGCCTTGAATTTCTCGAAGTACTTCTCTTGTTTGAGTGTTGTCACTCTCAATCTTTCCAAGGATCTGCTCCCTTATGCTGAGGGCACAATACCAGGAAGGAAAACTATATGCTGAACCATGTTCAATCACTCCTTCATCTATCAAAGTGGCACTTGGAGTATAAATTAGCCTTTTCAACTGAGGCATAACCTCTTCTCTTACAACTCTAGATTCTGCACAAGAAACCAAAACATTATGAACTCTTTCGAATATTGAAGAAGCCTCCTTGTATAATCTCACAATCTCATCAATCAATCCGTCAGCTTTGATCTTGAAATATGATGCCCAATCCTCAAACACTTGAGATGAAGATCTCATTTCTTCCAAATGTGCCACAGACTCTTACGAAAGTAACGCAGGTGGTGCAACCATCTCTTCAGCTTGGCTTACTGGCCTCATCAACTACTAAATATAATGTTAAAATGCCAGGTTATCCCTCTTCAACTAGATCCTCTGTTCTTGTTCCTTCCTTAGTCTTTCCTTTATACTTGCAACTGAATCTTCCAATTCTTCTATCTCTTGCTTTGTTGTGGTTGGTCTTAAATCAAAAGTACTAATATCATATTCTCTTGGAACACCATCTACTACTTCTACGTTGATTTTGGGGACAGAAATATGCACTTGCCTTGACCCCAACCTGCTTCTTGTGATCTTCGAGAATTTAGTAATTTTTTGCTTTCCTTTGTCAGGTTTGGGTCTGCTCAACAAGTCTTCCAAACTCAAGATGGGTTCTTTTTCAACAATAGACTTCTCCTTGACCCCATCCCTTAGCCACTCTAGTAAGTCAGACAAGTCCTGATTTTCCTCTTGAACTCCCTTCTGCTGGACATTAGGAAGAGCCTCCCCATCAAACTCATATAACTCCCTATCATTTTGATTTTCATCTTCTACTTCTATCATGACCACTTCTTGTTCCTTAGATGATTTTGACATAACTTCATCAATCTGATTACCTTGTTTGATGCCTTGATTAGTTTGTACTTCTAAAGCTACCTGTTCATCATGCCTCACTTCATCTTCCTCAATATTTATTATACTATTGCACTCTTGTCTTAAAAATGTACTACCTGCCTTCTAATCATCATTCTTTGCCTTCTTACTTAGCTGAATATCTTCATGTGGATCAGCACCTTCACCTTCTGAATCACTGGAATCGCTGGAGTCACTACTTGACTCACTACTTGAAGTATCCTTGGATTGATGTGTACTAACTCCTCCCATCAAATTGTAAGTAAATTGGACATTTTTCTCTTGAAGCCCTCAAATTTGGAAGTCCACATATTTTCTTTTATGTGCCACAATTGGCATCATCAAATCATCATTGCGCGTGACTTCCTATACTGACCAATTGATGGTGAAATACCTGTCCTTCTCCTCTTCATACGAACTTTGTGAAAGTTTTTTGTGATTCTCCTCAAGCTGATCTGGAATGTTGATGACTCTTGTTGCTCTGACCAAATCCAAAGACAATCTATAGCAACCTTTCTTTCTTATTTCCATGTCATCATACGCATCCATCGAATGATCCTCGAGTTGTGGTCTATGCTCATATTTGCTCCCAACTTTTTGTCTGACTATGCCAAATGGATCAAAGTTGATGCGTGCATCATTGTGGCACACCAAGTTGTAAGCTTACAGCTCTATTTATGAATTTTTAGCTGCTTGTAATGA
The DNA here is from genome assembly GCA_027924645.1 of Cunninghamia lanceolata. NCBI lineage: Eukaryota > Viridiplantae > Streptophyta > Pinopsida > Cupressales > Cupressaceae > Cunninghamia > Cunninghamia lanceolata. The sequence continues at coordinate 3,783,568 of BSBN01000042.1, forward strand.
CATACAAGTTTCCAACCTCTCGATGTTGATTGGAAACTTCATTGTAGTCTTCTTTCTCTTTCTTTGAGCTTTGTCGAATACAATCAGCTGTCTTGGAACCTCTAACAACACCATTCTGTCAATGGGGTATATTGGCAACCTATAAGGCAATGATGAATAGCCCTCAACACGGATGTATGTGAATCTTGGAAACTGAATAAACCACTTTATGTATTTTGCCACAAAATTCATAGCTTCCTTCGACAATCTCCTGAATGTGTTTCCTTGCAACAATCTAACAATATACATGGAAAAGGCATCATTAAATCTTCTATAATGGGATATAGCCTGCAAGTGTAGCTGAGGATAGTAGTCATAAACCTTGAACTGTCCATCTTCATTTCCAACTCTTCCCTTGCAATTTAGTCATGGATATCTCTCATTTCTAGCAAGCATATATATAACATATGAGCCCAATCTATCATCCTATTTCCACTTATGATTTCTTCGATAAAGAAGAACATCCAGGGCTCGAAATTCAGTGATTTTAGGCAGCCCATGATGCGATTCAGAAATACAACCATATAATTGATCTCCTGATGGAAATCTGATTTGTGAAGCTTTTTAGGTACTTTGCTTACATGTGTGGCCTTGGTTGTACCAACCAGTTACTGTTTATCACCTCCATGCATTTCTTAGGTCCAGCCAAATAAAGTTGCAAGGCAGTCTCCTTGGAACAGAAAGTAGTAGTTTTGTATGAAGGAATGTCAAAAGCCTCTTCGATTGCTTCTTTCCTCAAATGAGCTAGTACTTTGCCATCTCTGGTCATAATGCATCTCTTTTCTTGATTATAACGCTTGGCGCATTCTAACATCATCTCTAGACTTAACATCGTAGGAGGGAAACAAGCAGCTTGCACAATTCCATTCTTCAACATTCGCTTGATCAGATCTAATAGATTGGGTTTGTATAATTTTGTTGAATCTCTTCCATGTTGGTCTTCCCAAGATTGGTGTCATGAAGATTTCACCACTTCGACGTAATCTTCATTTTTGGCCACGTTCCCTTCATGTTGCTCCTCATCAGTGCCTGTCTATCTTTCGCACTCATTGCTCACCTGCACGAATATCAAGAATCAGTATGTAATAAAAAAAGGTACAAAAGGATAAAAATCTCATCATCTAACATATGTGGGATTTAAAATATGCCATTTAAAAAACACCTTGTTCTTTCACAAAGAAAGTTACTAATACAGAATTTGCAAAACTTATCCCAACTTTTCAACAAACTTTGCTCCTAACTTGCCATTTTAGCATTATGATCTACTCATTAAAATAAATAAATGCTCCTCAAACACCTGCATCATTAGTCTATAACCAATTCAATTCACTACCTTGGCAAATTTGCTTGATTTTCTCAATTACAAGCTTGTATCCTGAATTTATCGATAAAGAAAATTGATTTCGAAGGCACAAAAGCTACCTATGTCTTTATCTAAAACTTGCATCCTTAAATCATCATTTCAGATATCTTTCTTCCACTGTGAATATTTACAAGTTTAAACCATGTTGAATGCTCTCATACTTAGGCGATGTTGTTATATATATTTGGATGTTGTTGCCATATTTAGAAAATGTGTATTGTTACCCACTATGAGTAGCCTCCACCACTCTGCTTTGAAAATTCAAACTTGTGCAAAACTGTCGATGCATTCAAAGGATGGATTCAAATAGCATATGTGTAAGGTGTTATCTTTAGACAATGCTATTTTTAGTCAGAGCGAATCCTTCTATTTTGTGTGCCTTGAATGATTCGGTCAGGAATCCTAAGCGTCGAGGGAGGGAGGTGGTCACGTAAATAGTCTCTATCTTGCACACTTGGCAGACATTTTACCTCAACGTGCATAATATACAAATTGTAGTGGAGTATTAAAATTCTACCATTCTTACGTGTCTATGAACGGGCATTTGAAATAGCAAGGATCTCCTAATTGAGGCGGGCATGTTGATGCTTATGGCATAACGGGAATAATGCCAATGGGCAGATAGAGTCCGCTACTGAGCGGACAACTTTGACGTGTATTGAAAATGCCCGCTGACTGGAAAATAAGTCGTGGGAGTCCATCTGAGCAGACATTTTAACCACCAAGGCATAACACAAATAATGCTACAGGTTTAATAAAGTTTGCTTGTAGCGAACCCAAGAAGACCATTTGGAAGTGTTGTGTCATGCTCTAGCAATCCATAAGTATTGAAGATGTCCACCCAAGCGGACTCTAGACTTCAATCATGAATTAATTTCTCTGCTTCATTCATTGCTTCACTAATTTACTCTCATAACGAACTCAAAACATATTTGCACAACCGCCAACTTTGAAGATATTGTAGGATACAAAGCAACTACTGAAAAGCTCTTAGGCGGACTCCTAAAGCCATCGTGTATAGACATGAAGAACCAACATCTTGCAGAGGGAAGACAAAAGGTCTACTTTAGGAAGAATATGGCAATATCAAGAGCAACGTAGACACTGAACAATGAAAGCCCACAGAAAAACAAAAAAGGAAGCACAGCCAAGAACTCAACAGGCAAGGGTCCCCATATAATGGGGCGATGGAGTGATTTGGTCACAACAGGACCTTTCTAGAGATAGTCAAATTTATCATGGTCTCCTCATCTTTCGTGTGCTTTGTCCCAGTACAAGACCAAATCAGAAATCCTGAATGATTTTATCTTTGCTTGACGATCAAACCAACGCTTCACCACTCCTTAGTGTCTCATGAATTTATCCAAAGCTATATCTCATTTTTCTTCCAAATGTAGTAATTGTGAAAGCCTAGTTTGCACTCTTTCATTTTCCTCAAAATATTCTTGCATGAATTGCAAAGTTGGGATCCTCAGTTGTATTGGGAAGATGGGATCTTGGCCGAAAACTAAATGGTAAGGAGAAGTACCTAAAGAGGACTTAACATGAGTTTTGTCTGCCCAAAGAGCAAACTTCAGTTGGGTGTGCCAATCTCTTGGGTTCTTATCCAACAATTTCTTGATTGCATTCAAACGATTCTCATTTGTTGATTCAGCCAAACCATTACTTTGTGGATAATAATTTGATGAAAAATTCAATGTTATCCATGTTCAACTGCCCAATTTCAAAATTTCAAAGATGAAAATGCAGGACCATTATTACAAACAAGGGTGTTAGGACAACCAAACCTGGTAATGATGTTCTCCTCCAAAAATTTGATTCCCACATTAGTAGTGCAAAGTTTCAAAGCATGAACTTCAAAGCATCTAGTACAATAATCAATCATGGTTAGACTATATTTGTGTTGCGCAGAGGAAGGTGGGTTGATCATACCAATAAAATCTAGTCCCCATTTTGCAAAAGGTCTTACTTTGATGACGGGTTGAAGGGGCATTGCAGGATTTTTCTCCCTCGACGTTGCTATTTGATAGGTGTGGCAAGTCTTGACATGCTGATGAGTATCATGGAACAAGGTAGGCCAATAGTATCCTACCATCAGGATTTGATGAGTTGTTGCTAATCCACCCCCATGACAAGTTCTAAATTTATCATAAAATTGTTCCATGATCTATTTGGCTTCATTCCTCCTGACACATCTCAAATATACTCCTTCATGGTTTTGTCGGAACAAGACTGCTCCTTGCAGGATGAAACGCTGACTCTTGTACCTCAAGGTTCTTCTTTGTGTTGAATTCATATGACCCAGACATCTTTGGGTTAGCAAATAGTATATGATGTCATTATACCATTCATCCAGTGATACATCTTCGAGCACATATGCTTGTTGCACTAATCCTGGGCCTTTGACTGATATCGTTTGTGTGAGTGCCTATCCTCGCACTAACTTCATCAGCTAGATTTCAATGTCATATTCTTGTATAATGGTGACCCACTTGTCTCTTCTTTCACCCAGATCATTCTGCATTAACAACGTTTTGACAGCAGCATCTAGAGCTATTGCATAGACCGTGCTCCTCAAGATATAATGTCTAAATTTTTTGATCGCCTTCACCAAAGCATATGCTTTCTTTTCAACACATGGATACCTTAGTTCGGCATCTTTGAAAGGGGTACTCATGAATGTGATGGGATGTTCATCTTTTTCTTATGTTTTCTAAGTTACAATCCCTACACAAGTATGATCTTATGCGAAGGAGTACAAGTAGAAAGGCTTTGTGTATTCAGGACTGATGAGAACAGGGGCACTGGCAATGGCTTGCTTTATCTCATCAAATGCTCTCTTCGCCTATGGAGTCCAATCTATCTTTGCATATTTCTTCAACATTTCATTCAGTGGCTTAACAATTTCTGCAAATCTTGTGATAAACTTTCTCACAAAATTAATTTTTCTAAAGAAAGATTTCAATTCCTTCTTGCTTGCAGGCATATTGACCCTTTTGATAGCTTCCACTCAATCAGGATTGACGGAAATTCCCTTTTCTGAAATAACATGGCCTAAAAGTTTCCCTTATGTCACCCCAAAAAATGCATTTCTTTGGATTGAGAGAAATACCATAACTTCTGCATCCTTCAAACACTTTCTTCAGATGTTCCACGTGATCCGTTCTCTTCTTTGAAAAGACTATGAGGTCATCCATGTAAATAATTATGCATTTTCCTACTATATCTTTGAAAGTGATGTCCATGGCTCTTTGAAAGGTAGCTCCTGCATTGAATAAGCCAAAGGGCATTCTCTTGTATGCATATGTTCCCCATTTGGTGGTAAAAGTTGTCTTAAATCGATCTTCTTCCTTTACCATTACTTGATTATATCCTAAATACCCATCCAAAAAGGACATCATCTGAGATCCATTTACAACTTGGAGTACTTCATCTAATGAGGGCAATTGGTAATTATCATTTTCTAATGCTCGGTTGAGATTCTTGAAATCCACACATAATCTTATCTCTCCATTCTTTTTCCTGACAGGAACTAAATTGGGAACCCACGTAGAATGCCTTGTCTGAAAAACTATCCTTGCTTGTAGCAACTTCTTCATTTCCTAGTAGATAAGAGGTTCTAATAAGGGATTCACTAGCCTTTGTCGTTGTTGAAATGGTTTACTCCCAGGTTTAAGGGGAATTGTATGCGTGATAATGGAAGTGTTATATGTCTTTAGATCTTCATATCCCCATGCGATCACATCTTGAAATTCTTTCATACTCTTAATTATGTCTTCTCTTTTTTTAGTGTACAGACCTTTCCTATGAAGGCATTTTTCACATCTTGTTCTGTCCCTAAATTAACTGGGTCACCTTTGTTTCCATCATTGCTGCGATATTGTAGAGTACTTAATCTGTCTGAGTCGAAGAGCCTTTCCAACTCTATCATTCCCATCAGAATAATATTATTTTTCAAATACATTATCCCATCAGGATTGAATTCTACTTCTTCTACTTCCCCTTCATCAATAATTTGAGCAGTAAAAATCCTAGAATTTCTCATAAAATCCAGTATATGCTTGTCATCTTCGAACACCTGTAAATTTGTGATATTATCAGGCACTGAAGGTACTAATGTCAACTCAACTGTGAACTTATTTAACCCTTCCATTGCCAACGGCTCGAGGGAACCTGCTACTTGAGCTAAGGCGTTTGCAACCTGATTCTGACCTGTAAATTGACTGAATGTTGAAAGAATCAAAATCTTCAATGAGGTCCCATACTCTATTCCTATATTTCTTCAATCTTTTGTCATGGCACACATATTTTTTCTAACTTGTCTGATGACCACTTATGAATCCCCAAATACATACAGATTTTTGCTTTCTTCTTAATGGCGAGCAATAGTCCTACGGATGTGTGAGATAGACTTTGTTGCCATCAATGGCAACACTCATGAAACCATACAGTGTCTCTTGCCAACAATCTCCCCCTTTGGCATTGATGGCAACACTTAGTGCAAAATGACTAAGTGTCACACTGTACTCCCCCTTGGCTGATGCTCTGTTCTAATGTACACTTTTTCAGAGCTTCCCCTTCACTAGATTCCACATTTTTCACTGCTCCTCACTCCCCCTTTGACATCAATGGCAAAGGGGAGGATCCGCATACCAAAATTTCTAAAAACAATCTATACTTGGTCACATAAATATATATACATAGCATACTTACATATACTGAAGTATATCTGCAAAAGTTGTCTTCAACTGGACAAATTATGTTGCCCAACTCTACTTCATCCTGTTCAAAATTGAGATGTGACCACTCAACAGGAATGCAAAAGCGTATGCCCTCTTTAGATCTATCAGATCACTGGTCTGGGCTGTGGTTTGAGCATCAGTTAGGGCCTCATGCATGGCCTCTAACTTAGGGATAATTATCCCTCTAAGTTCACTTAGCCTGCTTATTCTATTTTTCTTCTCCTTCTCAAGCTTCTTTATTTCATTTATGATTGCAATAGTCTGACACTCTTGATTTATTATGGAGGAGGTAAGAGGATCAAAATTTTGGGATAAACTTGACAGTTTATCCTCTTGTTCTTTCACTTTCTTCTCAATATCCATTGTCACTTTAGACCAGGATAAGAAAAATTTATATATTTCTCTGCCATCTTTAAGAGCATTTTCTAAGCTCTTTATCCCAATATCTATATTTCTCCTATCATTTGTTATTAGCCCTTGTACTTCAAAGAATCTCTTTCCCAAAAACTCTTCCCAGACTTTATCTTCAGCTGACTTCTCCAAAGAATCCAAATGTGTGCTAATTGAATTAACAAGAGATTTTAAGTTACTGAATGAAGAGGCTGAAAGATCCTTCTGGAAGGATGGCATGATTTTCTCCAATGCACCGGATGTAATCTCTATTAGCTCACAGTTTTCCATGTGAGACTTCAGAAGCTTTTCTTTTTCTTTGGCTTGAGCAAAAGATGCGACCTTCATTGTTTGGACTGGAGAGAGGGAATCAAAATTGATTGGTGCTTGAAGTAGCTCCGGTTCATCTAATTCCATCATTTCTTTTGTTAGAAAATCTTTGACTGCTTCTGCAGTGTCTCTTGCCGGAGAAAGTTTTTTTCCTTTTGCAACCTCAAAACTGTCCCCTATGATCTTCTCTATTTGATCTTCTTCTCCTCCCTTCACTTCTTCTTCTTGACTGATTCTCTCTTCTTTTCTTTCTTCTCCTTCAATTCTGGAGTCTGTTGGGGGATCCGGAAGAGAGGTATCTACTTCTTCATGGACTTCCTCTTCTGGTGCAAAGGAATCTAAGTCCTTAGTCTTCTCTTCACTTGTCTCCTTTGTCTCTTCTACAACTTTCTCAGTACTTAGTCCTTTGACATTCATGGCAGAGGGTTCATCACTTATATCCTCTACAATAGGGAGATTAAATCTTTTATAGGCATTCTGGAGGATGTCCTCAGTCTCTTTAGCCACCTGATCAGTTTCTCTGAGCATAAGCTTGTTCATTTTGTCTTTGCTCTAGAACTCATCCTTGCAATCTTTGAAAATCATGTTCATTTACTTTGGAGTGATAGAGGGATAGAGCTGAATAGCTATTTGTTCCTGGATCTCCATATCTTTTTCTTTGGCATTATCTTTTCTGAGTTCAACAACTTGCTCTAAACTCTTGGGGATTAGAGAAATAATTTCAATGAATGCCTTATTATATATGTTTAGGTACTTAACTGTGGCTTCTTCCAATATCATTTTATCTGCATCATTGTATTCATCATAGAATTCCATTATTGGTTGCAGATTCCCATCTACAGTAATTGCCTTGACTACATCATCAACGCACAGAGTAGGCCTTTCAACAAACTCTTCTACCTTTTCTTCCTTGCCTTGACCAGTAGAGGAATCACCGGATGCTTTCTTCTTCTTCTTCATTTTCTTGACCTCCTCATTTGACTCAGTCTCTTCATCATCCTTTTGACTGGCGTAAGACCTTGTGGCCTTTGTTTTAGTTCTCTTCTCTCCTTTGTCGGATGTCCTGACTTCTGGTTTTGATGCCTTTTGGCTCTTAGAGGTGGCAAGTGCAGAGCTCTTGGAGGATCTGGTCCGGGAAGGGGCTTGCACCAAATCACTTTTCTTTTCTGCATCTTGTTTCTCTTTCTCTGCCCTTTCCATCTTCTCTCTGTTGGCATCAACTACCTCCTTTGAAATTCCATGCCTCTTGGCGAATTATTCTACTTCCCTTCTCACTTTTCTCTTTATCGCAGGCTATCTTAGTTCAACATGAATCTTCACACTCAACTCTTCAAAGGTTCCAAACCTTTCTGTCTCAAGGTCCTTGGGCTGACTCAGCAGGTGTTGAATGTGTAGCTCTAGGATTTTTTCATCAACCTCATACCCCATTGGCATGATCCACACTATTCTCAGTTCCACTACCTCCATCAGGCATTGATCAGTGTCTACCATAAAGCACAATGTATCCTTGTACTTCTCAACCAATGATTGGGGGATTCTTTCTTTGGCTTGCATCATACTTTGGAAGTTCTTGAAATAGCCCCAGAGTGTTGTATTATGTCCCTTGGCATCACCAAGCCCACATAAGTAATCCCTGATTTGTATGGCAACAGGTCTATCATTTTGCCATACCCAACCACTAGTTCCAGGTAGCTCATTCATATAGTAGAAGAATAGGCAAAGTATCAAGCTACCATACTTGAAAGAATTATTTTTATCTTTCTTTATTTTCTACAAATTCTCTAACAATTGGTTCAGGAGCAACTCACAAAGATCATAGTCAGCATTCTCTCTTAGCATCTGATAAGCAGTGTAAATTACAATTCCGGGTACTGAATTTTCCCTGCTAGAGTGATATATCGTGTAACCAATTATCATGGAGGCAAACTTGATATCCAGATCAGTGATATCTTCTGTCATATCTCTCTTGTCAAATTTTGATCCAGTAGCCTCACTCACAGTTTGATTTTTGACTGATTTGAGAACAGGTCACCCATCGGATGAGTGCAAACCGGTTACCGCCCTAATAGCATCTTTTGTGATCTTAAATGGTCTATTTAACCACATGAAGTTGTCATGCACTCTGCTCAAAACATACCGGACCCACTCATCTTCTACAAAACAAGGGAAGTGGATGCACTATCTGAAATACTTAACCCGGATAGCCTTGTACTGAGGTTTGAGTTCAAAAGAATCATCTATTAACTGTTTGTGATAGATATCCATTAGTTTGGATTTCCCAAATTCATCAATGTTTGCATGAATATATGCCCTAACATCTTCTACATGCAAAACCCCATGCGGAATGCTTGAAAAGGCACCTAGGGGATCAACTTCTAGGGATTTGTATGGATGTTTCTTGAATTTAGGACGCGGCCTATCAGTGATCTTCACAACATTCGGAGTAGCCATCTTTCAAAAGATTCAGAGAGAGATTTCAAGAATGGAAAATACCTTTTATGCTTTTAGGGTTCACGAAATGAGTCGGATCGAATTGCTGGATAAATCAATTTTTGTGGTTGATCTTTGAGACGTTTGAGACAATTTGTTGCAGAGCTCCTTCTCTCTTCTTCTCGAATGCAAATGTGCAAGTGATGAACAAGGGAACCCTTATATTTTTGCGCAAACCCCAATTTCACATTGTAATAAATGCACAACTTAAGTTGTTCTGGTTGCTTTGTTCTCCTTATCCTGAGAGATTTTTCAGATTACTTAGATGCACTTAGAGTTATTCTCGATGAGTATTAGCAATCTATCTACCATTCTCCAATCATTTCATTTATCCACAGATCAAAATACCTCAAATTTGAATCATACCAGATCTCACTGTGAAAATTTTGTTCTTACCGGATGACTGTTAAACCAGATCAATCTTGGAAGATTAACCTCTTCAAAATTTCTTGTGGGTCTTTCATATCTTACCAAGGCTTATTTAGACGTTTCTCTGAGAACCCTTTAATCCACAACTTTCCATGTGCCAATTTTAGTCACCAATTGACTGGCTGGCGAAACTAGTTTTCTTTTGTGACTCTCCCTGAGCTAGAGCTCATCTATTTAGTTTCTCGAAGGAATATCAGCACCAGATTCTGGTACAGATCCATCCTCATCATTTTTTGTACTCCTCTTCACCCAAATCTTGTTCATCTCCCTTTGAATTTCATCTGCATTCACCTTTCCTTTTCCTTTGTCTTGGTTTTGATTATGATGCACCAGACCCTTTCTGTCCTGATTCTTACTTCTACAAAATTTGGCAATATCACCGGATCTATTGCAATTGTAGCAAATAATATTTCTTTGCGTATTTGACTAGTATCCTCTAGATCTACATTGATTAACCATATATCCCATTCCATTGCATTCAAAGCATCTACCATTGAAATAATTGTTTATTTGCATATTTCTACACTCATGAGATTTGTGACCATACCTTTTGCAGTTAAAACACTGTCCGGAGAAGGATGAATTAGTCTAATTCATTCTTCTTCTACACTGATTTGCTTTATGACCAAAGTTATTGCAATTGTGGTAGTATCCATTGAAGGATGGATATCTTTGAGCATTTGGTTGCCTTACCAGAGGTCTTCTAGGCATGTTCCTTGGATTTCCTGATCCAGAGTTCTTCTAACCGGATCCGGAGCTTTCACCTTTCTCATACCCCAAGCCTTGCTTGTCATCTACCCTCTTTTGGCTTTGAAGAAGAACTTCAAGTTGAGCAGAGCTTATCTTGAATTTCTCTTTATATTCATTTGTTGTTTGAAGATCCCTTTCAAGAGTGTCAATCTGATTCTCAAGTTGTTCTTCATTATCTCTTACTTCTTCAAGATCAGATTCCAGATGCCTGATTATTCTATCCATTTTATGGCAGTCTTCTGACTTCTTGAGAGATTGTCTTATATCATCTTCAATTTTTCTTTTCTCTTTAATTTCTTCGGTGAACTTCATAACCCCTGATTCCATTTCATGTCTTACCATAATGACCTCTTTTTATAGCTTCTCACATAACTTGTTCTTCTCATTCAAATCTTCATCAGTATTTTTGGCTTCACTTTGACTTGCTAATTGTTGAAGTAGTTCCTTTCTCTTTTTCATAGAGATACTCAGTTTCTCTTTTAGTTCATTTATGAAATCATCAGCATGTTTGAGTCTTTCCTTCAAGTTATTGACTTCGGAGTGAGATTGTTCAAGATCATCTAGAGCAGACTGAAGTTGTTCCCTCATACCATACATATCCATTGAGATTCCCAGATCTTCCTCAAGCTGTTAGGCTCTGTTTGGAGGAACTTGGCTCTGATACCAATTGTTGATAACTGAGAGGGGGGGTGAATCAGTTATCTTAATTACTTCAACTTTATGTTCTTCTTAAACAATTAGTGCAGCATCAAATCATAAAAGCAAACATAACCATGAAAGCAGAAATAACATCAATGCACATAACACAATGATTTTAACGTGGAAAACCCTGTTAAAGGAAAAAACATGAGGTGACTAACCTAAGATTGTATTCTCTGTTAAAAGAATAAGGTAGTACAAAATGGCACTTGCTAATTAGGGCTCACTGCCTGAGCACATTGCTCACAAGAGGCTCACTGCCTACAAGAGACTCACTGTCTACCAGGTATAAAGAAAGTAACAAGATACTTGAACTGATGAGAAGCATCCACATATGTTGAGGTTCAGTTCCGGTTAGGCTCAATACACTGATCTACTGCACTTCATTCTTCCTCTTTTTTGGTGTTGTTGTCCTATCACATACCGGACCTGTATTACTGCTTCCACACTACTCTCTACTTTTCTTCGCACTTCACAACACACCATACACACCTTCATACCAAAATCAATCTGGTATATATATCCGCATCAATGATTTCAATCATCTTTCTAGTCGGCATCCGGAAAACTCAAGATATTTCCAAACTCTAGTATGTCGGCTAAATCAATGCTTACCAAGTGATGCGTATCAAAAAGATAGTTATAGAAGTCATCAATCATATCGGCCAATCATGAATGATCCCTCAAGAAACTTGATCACTATCAATATCTCATCTGGATTAAGGTCTGATGCTCTTCCAGTCAATTCTTCCTTAATCTACTCTGCCAAATAGGAACCCAATACTCAGGTGCTGATATCTCTTCACTCCTTTATCACTGAAGGCTCAATCTTTGGAATATATCAGTCATGATACTCCTCTTGACTTCCCCAAGTCCATACTTTACCGAGATACTTCCTCTAAGAGATCTGGACCTGATTGTCGGACCTTGTTGCATGCTCTATTCTTAGTCACCAGACCAAAATACTCTTCAATCTGACTTCCAGTATAGATACACCATGTCCTGCGGATGTGTGAGATAGACTTTGTTTCCATCAATGACAACACTCATGAAGCCATACAGTGTCTCTTGCCAACATTGTTGGTACACGAGAACTGCAATCGGAGAGCAGAAAGGTAAGTTTTTCCGGATGGAGTGATCAACTCAAAACCAGCTCCAGCTCCTTTCTTCGACTTAGATCCATCAAACCTCAATGTCCAAACTTGATCAATTGCATGTTTTGAACTCTGTTTTGAATGTTGGTCATTATTGCCTCTCTCCTCAGATGCTTCTTGAGTTACTTCTACTAGAACTGATGAACCTTCATCTTCTGTGAAGACTCTACTCGAAACAAGTTCCTTTTGCTTTGGCATTTCAGGAATTTCCAATCTCGTTGCTTCTGGAATTCTCTTTCGTACTTGCTCTAGAGCTACTTTACACATTGCACAAGAGAATTCTGAATGAAGTGCATTATGGTTTCTACACCAATTGGGTAGTAATAAATCTTGAATACTAGCATGACTTCCTAATTCTATACCCTGTTTCACATGCCTTAAAACGAAATTCCTAAAACTCTTGAACATGCCCTCATTTTCTTCATTGGATGTAGAATCATGATCACTTTCTATAAGACCTTCCGTTGGGTTGTGCAACATTAGAACTTCTTCAACTTTGGGCTTGTAAACACTGAGATTTGTTTCCATAAAAAGAATTTTGTTGTCTTCCCCATACTCGGTGATCATCAATTTCAATCGAGGAGTGCTATATATTCTAATTTGATTTGGTAATCCTTTCCATGACAACCACATCCGAAAAATCACTAGAAACATATCCATTCAACGTTCTCAACCAATCTCTACTCAATAACATTTTGTATCCTTTAGTAATGTCTACAACTGAAATATCAATATAATGTCAAATCCTAGGATCGGCTGCCAACTGCATGTGGATGTTATGTAACTCTCCTACAACTGGAACTTCAGTTTTATCCAACTGAGTAACCTTCTTGGAAGTCTATTTTTGAATCAAACCTAATTTCTTGCAAACACCTAGTGGCATGACATTACTTGATGCTCCAAAATCCATTAGACAGTTGTGCAAAAGTTTTTCGAAAATTCTTACTGATAAAAGAAATGGTAGTTGTTCATCTTTCCCTTGGTAAAAGACCATTGATTTCTTCTTTGGAGCATTGTAATTTGAATTATTTGCTAATTCCAGATCTCCCTTAAGATCTTTTCCTTTTACTGTATTGTTGTTTTTTGCAGGTCCTCCTTTCTCTTAACCTATTTATCTTCGACGGTGCTGGATGAATCATGTGCCCCATAAATTGCATTTGATTGTCCTTGTGGGTGAGGAGGTACTGATTGAGCTACATTTGTACTTTGAACAACATTTGTTTGAGATGTAGTGGATGTGGATGGATTTGATGAACCTGAAACAATTTGTATATTCTGAGTTCCACTCTTTGCAGCAGTATCGTTGAAACTCCCCCAGAAAACTTCTCTTATTTCAGGTATTCTCATCAACTCTGTCAATAGTAAACTTAGTTTCACTTTCTTGAGTTCTTCTGCTACACATTGACTTAGCCTCTTCAAATCATCTTTAGGAGCCTCTTTTCTTGGAGGATCAACCCTTGTAGCAGTGTTATGCGGCGAAACATCTCATGATGGAGTGACTTGCTAGGCGGGATCCCTCTGTCTGTATTCCAGCGAATCCTTTGGATAACTTGGATTATTGCTTGCATTTGGATTAGGCAGAGTTTGGAAGTTATTTGGAGGAATTGACGTAGTTATGGGATCTTGCGCTCGATAATTCCATTGATAGACCCTTTGAGGTGCATTTCCTGATGATTGTTGGAACGCATGTACTTCACCTATTGCCTCAGGTTGGAAATCATTATTGAATGGGGGATAGTAGCTTAAATCTTCAACAAGTCCATTTGCAAAAGTTGGAGGAAACCTTCCATTGTACTCCATCATATAATATTTTATTATAGGTGGAACTATGAAATCTTCAATAATTAAGGCTTGATCATATCTTGTCGTTGGTACAATCTCATACCTAGTGACAGGAGGATTCTCTGGTGCTTGTGAACCATGCATTTCATTTTGAAATATATCAGCTGCTATCTTGAACTTAAGACATTGTAGCTCAGAATGTTGATTAGTGTTGTGCAACCTACACCATATTGATAATGCTGCTTCAGCCAAGAATACTTTATCAACTGGCTTATTCTCAGAAGTTGGTGGATTATCCAAGGGTGAAGGCACACTTCCATTATTAGGTGTTGTGTTCCATGTTTGATTTTGCCTTTGAAAACCTTGATTGTTCCCTCAGAAACCTTGATTATATCCTTGATAGTTTCCTTGATTCCCCGAATTTCCTTGGTAGCCACTCTGATTCTCTTGATTTCCCTGATAGTTCCTTTGCGTGTTCTGCAGATAGTTGTTTTGGTTCCTCAGGTGTGTAACTTTGGTGGACAACTTTTTCACTTGATCTATCAACTCCTTCATTTCATCTTTCTCTTCTTGAGTCTTCGTAGAAGATGATGATCCTTGCAAGTACACAGGTTGTGCAGGCGAGGCTTGCGAAATAGGCACTCTGGGATGCAACACCAACTGATTGGTAGGAGCAGGAACAGGATTCATTATTGGCATGTGATGTGCAAAAGCTTGATTAATTGCTTGGATCTGATTTGGCATAGCTGGGTATCCAATGCGATTGAGTGGCCCTTAAGTGTTCATTCCTAAATTAGTATTGATCTTGACAGCTTCAGCATAAGCTTATATTAGAGTGTTAGGCGGATTACTTGCTCTTTTCACGAACATGGAAGTGAGACAATCCAACACTGCATAGTAGGCTTCTTTTGCCATTGCATCATTAATATTATATGGACTTTGCAATCCTGAGTAGGCCTTATGAAACCTATTGTTGAAAGAACCAATCGGTTCATGTTCTTGTCTTCTAACTTCAACAAACTGCTTGTACAGTTCTGACAGAGTGATAGAAATTCAGAATTTTGCCAAGAAAGCATCCTTCATCTATTGCCAACTAGTGATGGAACCAGCAAGTAGATTGACATACTAGAAGATAGCATCTCCTTCAAGTGAATGAGGAAACAGCGTGCACGCTACAGCCTCATGTTCAATCCTTTTGTTTGACATAGTGTCTTCAAAAATCTTAATATGCTCCTCCGCTGTTCAATTTACATCATTGATGTGGAATTTGGAGCAGAAGTGTTCAGGATTCTTAGGCATGTCATTGTAGTTTGTGAAATCTCTAAGAGGAGACACATTTGCCAAGGGCCAGGCCATTGGAACGTTCGTTTGTTGTAACGGGCCTACTTGAGTAGCTCCTAGCTAAAGTGGAATTGCTTGGATGGATGCTTGTGTACTACTTGGTTGACCAACTCCTTGAGTTTGATTTTGTGGAGGTGGAGTTTGGAACAAATTTAAAATATCTCCTCCACTTGGAGATCCTTGGCTTGATGAAGCTGTTTTTTCCCCTTTCCTTGACTTAGAAGGAAATTCCAATTCTGTCAACTCCTTGGATGCTCCCGGTGTAGACCTTAGAATTCTTTGATGTCTTTCTGGTGAAAAGGAAATGATTCGATCCAGCATGTACTTCTTTCACCAAACCTTGAAATGAAACAATCAGCTGTGCAAGGCCCTCCTAGTGCCAAAAATGTTGATGTTTTTGTGACAATACAATAATAGCATAAAATACCAAGTATCCTATCCTCTCTTGATCAAAGCCTCTCGAATGCTGAATTATGTGATCAAACAAGAATGCTCCAAGGTTCCTTTGATGTCAGGTCTTAACTTGTACATGGGTAGACCCAATGAATAAATGTGATCTTGCTGGTAATCACAAAGGGAGTTACACTAAATTCCTCCTTCATAAACATGGATGAAAATCCTTACTCCTTGGATGTGAATGAATGGAACTTCTTCAATCAAACTTAAAAGAAAATGCAAAAGATAAGGGTTGGGAAAGCTATTCTAAGGACAATGAAATAATGAAATATGCTTAGGATAGACAAATTCCTTACGAAACCAAACTTCGCTTCACCATGAGGACCAACAATTACACAAAGTAGGTGTAATCTCCTAAGGTAACCTAATAATTTTCATATTGTGAATCTCCATCCAAACACCCACAGTTGGCGCAGTTTGAACAAGTATTCACAATTGAACTAAAGCAAATGTGGTTCAGGCTAACTTTGCAAAATGACTTATCTTCGACAAATCATGGAAAGTATGAACCAAAAAGGAATTCATCAAATATCCTAACATAAACTCATTACATCAATGAACTTCTAATCTACTATTGAAGCTACTTGGAAACACATCTCCATCATCTTCAAGAAATAAGAAACCATGTGACATTCCAACACAACACAATTGTCACCAAACTTCAATGAGAAATGCATTATTCTTGGAAGTGATTACAACAATCTCATGAGTTCTCTCCAACAACTTAGAAGAGCTTCCTCTACTCTACTCCTACTCTACTTTATAATGATCCTCCTTCTAATGATCTTCCAAATGAGAGAAGTGAGATTTATATAGTGCTCAAAAATTACAATGAAGGGCCCAGATTGATTTTGGAATCAATGGCCAAGATTTGAACAACCCAAGGTAGTTACAACAACTTGCTATTTTTAGAACATGAGAGAGGCAATGAAGGCACACTTTCCAATATGATGAGTATGAAATGGAATCTTTGAAGCATCCCAAGGTAAGTGCCAACTTTAACCTATTGTTTGTTGTAGATGCATTGAATGTAGTCAGGTGATGTGGCGAACTATAATAGGATTGATGATGTGTACACACCACCTCATCCTGGAGCGAACTGGTTTGCTCTTCTCCGCGTTCACACTGCTTTGAAATATTTCTCCAAATTATGGATTTTTTTGGAGTAGTCTTCGATTTTGGATTTTCAATTTTGGAACTTTGCATCTTTCAAACTTGCAAATTTGAGAATTTTGGACTTCTTCACGTTGTCTTCCATGCCTTAGTGTAATTTATGTAATTCATGACTTTACTTGATGTACACTCATTCTCATTTTGTGGAATTTTTGTTTCCTGTGCAGGGTTCAATGCTGGATGATGTAGGAAGATGTCATGTATGTGCATTTCTAGAGTAGATGTTATGATGGATGCTTTGTCCTTCTGTGTTTTTTGGATGATCAAACTTGCAAGGTGATGATGAACTTCTTCCTTCACTCTGACAATGAAATTCTCCTCTGGAAGCAGGATGATGGCGAACTTGATGATGTTTCAACGAAGTGCAGTATTCTTCCTCCACTCTAGTGATGTCGACTCCTTGGATGTAAAGTGAATAAGCTCGATGATACTTCAATCTTCTAGATGCTCCTCTGGATAGCTCGCCTCCACATACTTGGATATTTCCTCTTGATCTCATCCTCATAGATTCGTCCCAAGTTGGTGTCGCTCTCTTCAACACTTGATGCTCCTCTAGTATACATCATCAACCTGCAAGTGAAAACACCTTAAGTTAGTATCATGATGTAACATTTGATATAAAGGGAATTCAAAGACTATTTTAGCCCTCCTCGTGAATGTGGGATAAATCAATCATGGTTTTAAACACAATTTTCATATATTTATCCTAGGTCGACCTAGCCAACTTGCAAAGTGAACGTGACATTTTATGCAAATTTTTAAAGGTGGAAATTTCTCTTTGCTAGGAAATTCACGCCCTAGCAAGGGCGCATATTTCCCTTTAGTAGGAAATTTCCCTCTTTTTAAATTTTAACACTTAGTCAATTTTTTGTTTAATTTCATTCAATATTTCTTCTATTGGTGGATGATGTTGGATTTTTCCTTCAAACTCATGATATTTGAACCATTTTAGCATGAATCAAATACCTTTCTCTTGGGTGCGAATTTCTCTTTAGTGAGAAATTTCCTCCTTTTGCAAGGGCGTGAATTTTTCTTTAAAGAGAAATTTCCTCATTTTTCGTTTAGACACTTAGTCAATTTTGGAAAATTTCTCACTTCTTTTCAACTTTTCAAACAATTTCTCATTTTTCCCTAATACATTTTCATGAATTTGACTAA
This sequence comes from Cunninghamia lanceolata, assembly GCA_027924645.1. NCBI lineage: Eukaryota > Viridiplantae > Streptophyta > Pinopsida > Cupressales > Cupressaceae > Cunninghamia > Cunninghamia lanceolata. Next base: position 3,801,864 of record BSBN01000042.1, read on the forward strand.
GTAACATTGGACCAACTTGACTCCAAAAGAGAAGACCTTTATTAGGGCGCAAATTTCTCTTTGATGAGAAATTTCCTTCTTTGCAACTTTGCAAATTTGGCAAAATTTTCTGGCAAAATTTTCTAAGTTTTTTCAACAATTTGCAGTAGGTTATCCAATGCAAGATGACCTTCATAACAAACATGATTTTTCCTTTGTCAAAATTCCATGATAGCCTAAAGCGCATATTTCCCTTTGATGGGAAATTTCCTCGTTTTGACAAGGCGCAAATTTCTCCTTAAAGAGAAATTTCCTCCTTTTTTCATTGAAACACTTAGAAACGTTTCTTCTTTTAACATTTTTTTCTTTGGCTCATTTCACTTCATTATTTGAATGATTTTGCATTTTGTCATGATTCAAATTCTCCTTCCTCCTAGAATGCAAATCTCTCTTTAAAGAGAAATTTCCTCAATTTACATTTCTCATACTTAGATTTTTTTATCTCACTTTTAACTCTTCCTTTTGATCCTAGGCGAAATTTCTCTCCAAATTGACGACCTTTTTGCATTTTCATGAATCCAGTTACCTTTTTCCCAAGGTGCAAATTTCTCTTTGATGAGAAATTTCCTCAATTTGCACTTCAGACACTTAGTCATTTTCTCAACTTTGATTCCTCCATTTTGCGAATTCAACAAAGTTTCATCATTTTTTCCCTAGGCGCAAATTTCTCTTTGATGAGAAATTTCCTCATTTCCCTGGGCGCATACTGAATTCTCATGAGAAATTTCTGCCTAAGGTCCAAGACTTCAACTTTTTTCGCTTGATTTCGACATGTCCTGGATGGCAGTATATTTAAAAATATATTTAAATACCTATACTTTAAATATTTTGAAATATACTTCCAAGATGTTTGAGATAGGTCTCAGACTCTAGATTTTTGAGGATCCACCAGATTTCAGACTTAGTCAATTTTCAGGATCTCAAGACATGCATCAAGATTCCAGACTTAGTTAATTTCAGGAGTTTAGGACATGCTTTGCCTTCACTTGATTTTCTTCACACTGCTCCAGAAAGGCTCAATGTTTCTTGGTTGTTTGGCAGATAACCTTCATTTACACGGAGATTGAGCAAGACTCGGGACTAAAACCCTAAAACTACAAAAGCAAAAGTTAAAACTTGGGGGTACCCATTCGCAATGGGGCGATGTGTGATTAGGTCACAACAGGTTACCCAAGGAAACTAATCAGTCATGCGTTCAAAGGGAAAACACACACTATCAAAGAATGTGAATAGTTGAGCTCAAACATAGGAAAACTACCACGATACAGAACTAATGCCGATCAACAACGAACACCTGATAGCAAAAGGAATTGATGTCGCTTTGGAAGGAAAACAATTGTCATCAAAACAAGGACCAATGAAGTCACACACCCAGCAAACATAGGAAAACTACCACGATACAGAACTAATGTCAATCGACAACGAACACCTAATAGCAAAAGGAATTGATGTCGCTTTGGAAGGAAAACAATTGTCATCAAAACAAGGACCAATGAAGTCACACACCCAGCAATGTCCCTGTTGATGATTGTTTTTAGACGGGTCAACAATAGAGTAAAACACTAAAGTATCCCACTCTCTTCAATAAAGCTCTTCAAAGGCTGAACTATGTGATCCAGTGAAATAACTCCAAGGTTCCTTTTATGATTCATGATGGGTTAACTCAGTGATTACATGTGATCTTGTTGATAATCACAAAGGGACTTACATTGGACTTCTTCATTCATTTAGCTTATTTCTCCTTTCAGTGTAGATGATTTATATACAAAGCTTCAATAAAGAAAAGGCAAAAGATAAAGGTTCAGAAAGGCTAATCTAAGGTCAATGAAGCAACGATGATGTACGAATAGACAAACTCCTAATTAACCAAACTCCACTTCGCCAAGGATGCCTACAACTACATGAAGTTGGTGCAATCTCCTAAGGTATGCGAATAGTTTTCAAATCATGAAGGCTCAAATAAGCACCCATTAGACGGCACAGCTCAAACAAGCATCCATAATCGAACTTAAGCAAATGATGAGCTCAGACTAGCTTTACACAACACTCCACCAGCGATGAATGTTAAAAGCATGAGCTAGGAGTTGATCAAATATTCAATACAAACATACATTACATCAAAGAACTTCTGATCTATTTCTATTCTATTTGAAACATCTCTTCATTCAATTCAAGATACAAGAAACCGTGTGATTTCACAAGACAACACTTAACACCAAATAAGCTCCAATGTCTTTGCATTTACCTTAAGAAATATTTACAACAATTTCAAGTCCTCTCAAGAAATTTCGAGTCTCTTCTAATCTACTTCTAAAATCTAATATCTGATCTCTAATCTAATGATCTTACAAATGAGGCAACAAGGCCTTTATATAGAGGTCCAGAAATACAATGAATGGCTTGGATTGATCAAGATGGCCAAAGGCTCATATCATGCCACCTCAATAGGTAGTTACAACAACTTGCTATTTTTAGTACAAAAGAGAGGCAATGAAGGCACATTTTCCAAGAAGATAAGATAAGATGGAATCTTTGGAGCATCTTCCACATGGATGTCCTCTCTGTCTTCTTCCTTGTCAAATGATGTGGTGACTTGTGATTGGCTTGATGATAAGTGTCTTCCATGTAGGTGCCACCTTAGCATATTCCCAAATTGTATCATCTTGTGATGTCTTTGATATGATTGCTCTTGAACTTGTATGTTTGGGAAGGCATCTTGTAGATCTTGCCTTGTTCATTGAATTGTAAAATGGATGTATGATAGATGTTGCTTCATTTGACTAACACTTTGATTCTTTCTTCTTGTAGGATACATGATGATCTTCTCTAGATGCATCTTCTTGAAGAGTGAGTAGTAGGAGATGATGATGCTTGATTCATGATGTAGAGTAGATAAAATGCTTCAACTTGATGATAACACCTTCCTTATGACTTCTCAAGGAGACTTGAATGCACCAGAGGAGCATGAAACTTTATAGATGCCTTTAATGATGAAGAGAAGTTCCTCTGAAGCAGCTACATGGTATCTTGAAGGTTGAAAGAACTTGAAGTAGAGTGTTGATGAAAGCCTTGTCTTGTGATCATGATGAAGCATGTTGATCTTGAAGTGATCACTTTGAGCAGCTTATGATGTTTTCTTCACATGGCAACTTGTTGACTTCACTCTTAGCATGAAGGTAACTCTAGATGTTAGCTCCTTTGTTGATTCCTTAGCTCCATTCACACTCCTTATTCCTACAAAACAAAAGGAAAGAGACAACATCAATCTTCTTGATAAACATTTGATTTTATAATACATAAGAATCATTTCATACATCTCTAATCTAGGCACATTAGATGGGAATTTCTCTTCTTGATAAGGCTTTTAAACTTTCATTTGATTTCATCTAAGGTGGTTGCCTTGGTTGATGAATTCTGATCCTCCTTGAGTTGGCGCACTAGTTGAAGAATTCTAATCCTCCTTGAGCTGGCGCACTAGATAAAGGATTCATGATCTTCTTCAAAACACTTGCCATATATCCCCTTTTGAATTGGCGCATTGGATTGGAGTTTAGGATCTTCTCTTCAAAAGGTTCAAAAAATAAGACTTCATGCAAGGTCCATCCTTGGAGGAACGCATTGGTTTGAAGGTTTGGGTTCTTCTTGTGAAACTTAATATACTTTTACCCTTTAGCACAGCAGATTGAGATTTTGACTTCTCTTTCAATATGATATTAAAACTTAAACTCAAATCTACTTCCCCCCAAGATGGCGCATTCGATAAGGTTTTTTGGATCCTCTCCTCAAAAAGGTTCTAAATTTGGTCTTTATGCGAGGTTCATCTCATCCTTAGAGCAGCGCATTGGATCATCAATTTGATCTCTTCTTGTTATGAGCACATTGATTGAAACTTTAGGCTCTCCTTGTAATGAGTGCATTAGATTATCCTTAGATCTTCCCTTGAAAGGTTCCACATACCCTTTGGCGCACCACTTGATACTTCTAAGTTCTCTTTGTAATCATACATTAGATCAAATTCCTGAATCCTCTAAAGCCAGTGCAGCAGATGATGATCTTAGGATCTCCTTGATTAAATCAAATCAACCTCCAAGACTTTCCTCTTGAAAAGCTCCCAAGGTTTACAATTTTCATACTTTAGATCAACATTCAGTGCATTAGAAGTCAACTTTGGAGTCTTCTAAGGTCAGCGCAGCAGATGGGATTATTGCATGCTTCTTACTTTCAACTAAATCTCCTCTTAACCCTCAGGGCAGCTGATAGAACTTTTAGGATCTCCTTGTAGAATGAACTCCATGGATTATACTTCCAAGTTCTTCTTGATATTCTTCTATAAGGGTAGCGCAACAGATGGGATATTTGGATCCTCATTAAAGTCTCATTAAAAACCTTAAAATTTTCCTCATTGGGCGCATTGGATCAGAACTTTGAGTTCTTCTTAACTCTGGCACAATGCTTGATGATTTTAAATCCATATCCCTTTTGAAAGACTTAAAGCGCATTAGATGAAGATGTTAGGTTCCTCTTGAAATGATGCCAATGGATTATACTTTAAGTTCTTGTTGATAGGCTTTTACAAAGGGTGCTGTGATTTTGGATCCGCCTTGAGAGTAAACCAAAACTTATCAAACAATGGAGCACTAGATCAGACCTTTATGCTATTCATGACTTGGGCGCAAGAATTTGGATCTCTATCCCTTCTTCAATAAGGCGGCGCATTAGATCAAGAAATCAATTCTCTCTTCAAGAGTCATTAAGACAACGCATTAGATCAGGATGACGTCCTCTCTTGAAAGATCTTTAACCAATTAACAACCTCTTTGTGGCGCAGCAGATCCAAGATCTGAATCCTCTTCAAATGAGTTATATTACTTACCTTTCCCTTCCCAACAGAGCGCAGCAGATCAGATTTTCAGATCCTTTCAAATTTATCCAAATACTCAAGCAAAACTCCTCAAATTAGTGTTTGTATTGAACTAGCACATTAGATGATGATCTTAGTGGCATTTAGACACCTTGATCTCTACTTCATAGATCATTAGGCTTTGGGGCGCACTGCTATGTCTTAAACTCCAATTGAATTGTTTATTGCAAAAGCGCTGTGCTTAAAGATTTTAGATCCTCATTTTATCCCTCACAAACTCCACCTTCCCAAATCACCTTTAACGCATTGGTTGGGATTTTTGCACTTCTCCAAAAAGACTTCACAACTGGTCAATATCAGCGCAGCAGTTAGGATTTTGAAAACTTCTTACTATCCATTTTCAAACCAAATTTCCCTTTCACGCTTGGCACATTGGATACTCATTTTGATTACTTCTAGTTTTAACATGATCTTTCATCAGGGCGCATGAGATATGTATTTTGATCCTTGATATCTTTCTTGAAAGGGCGTTGTGGTTGGCACTTTCGATCTCATCTTATCATTGGTGCTTTGATTAAGAATTTAGCTACCCAATTGTTATGATCACTTAAGACTAAACATCAAACTTGTCATCCCTCTAGTAAAGGCGCATTAGTTAAAGGTTTTGGACTCTTCTAAGGCTGGGCATTGTTTGTGGCGCAAGAGATAACCATTTTGGAATCCTCTAGTTGTCTTAAACTTAAATCTTCCCTCCACAAGGTGGGGCTGTAGTCTAGCATTTTGATAGCTCCTTGAAAAAGCCTTTGAAACTTGCATTGAGCCCTTACCTTCCTCAAGCGCATTAGATTGAGTTTTTTATGTCTCCTATATGGCTGGCGCATTGGTTGGAAGGTTTGATCTCTTCTTAAAGTCAGCGCGTTGGATAAAGGTTTTGAATCTTCTTAGCACTTATCCTTGTTTCTACCTTGTAGACATAGCGCAGCAGTTCAGATTTTTAGATCCTCTTCTTGAAATTGAACCTTTAACCTCACTTTACCTTTTGAAATTGCGCTTTGGTTTGGGCACATTACATATGGCGCAATGGTTCAAGATTTTGTTATTTGGTTGGAAGATTCTCATCTCATCAAGATTTTGTGCCACATCCAAGCCTTGTCGCACTGGATCAAGATTTTGGATCCTCTGGAGTAGTTAGCCGTTTTCAGGGTCTCTCAGGGTAAAGGTCTATTGAAAAATATATTTAAGTATAAGAATTCTTATACTTCAAATATTTTTCAATATACCTTTCAGGATGTTTGAGATAGGTCTCGAATCCACCGGGTTTAACATGTAGAATCTAGAATTTGGAGGATCCACCAGATTTCAGACTGAGTCATTTTCAAGATTTCAGGGTTTCAGGCTACCAAACTTAGTCATTTTCAAGATCTCAAACATACATCAGGATTGGTCTCAATATTCACGAATTGGATGGAATTTGACGAAGACTCTTCATTACTGCAAGTTCAAGTTCCAGATGAGACCTCCAGTTATAAAGCAAAACCTTCTAGGAGAGAAACTTATTGTTGGATTGGCAGAGGAAACGAACCTAAGACACCATCCAGAACTAAATGCAAAGCATCAGAGCTCAAAAAAAGGGGGTCCCCATTTGCAATGGGGCGATGTGTGATTTGGTCACAACAGTCCCCTCGACTTCCTCTTCTTTCACCCCAAAACCTTTGTTGCCACCAACACACCCTTGTGACATTCTATCCTTCATATAACTGTTGGACAATTTGAACAATGCCACATATGTTCAATCAACTGGCCAAACCATTCGGCCAGACTTGCAACATTGCTGCAAGCAATAATATTGCTCCAATAAAACAATTCCAACTGCTACAAGTGTTTTGTCAGATTACTGAAACAAAGACAGCACTGGGAAACAATCAACTGACTGTTAGAGTAAAGCCCATCACTCTCAATGCTGCTGCAGGTGACTTGAAACAGACTTAAAACACTTGTGATCTTTGCTACAGGTGAACTTACAGCACCACAAAGCACCAGGCAAGCTGTTGCAGGTGACTTGCATCCTTGCTATGGGTGTCATTTCAGTTGTTGGAGGTGAACTTACAGCATGACCTTGCTGATCCACCTTAAGTGATCCTCTTGCAGATCAATATGTGCAACTCCATGCATCTCAATTTGAGTGCCCTCCAACCACCTCATAATAACCTTTATAACTTTATTTTTGTTTCTTAAACAGTCATAACTTGACGACAGGAGTTAAATTGATTCAAACACTAGGTAATTCTGCACCACAATTTGAGTTGGTTTTGGAATTTTGCATTGCTCTAGTTCACACCTCCTACAAAATTTTAAAAATTAATGACTTTCCAAAGTAATATGCTACTGAAACAGTTGGCTGAAGCATTTCAAGCAGTTCAAGAAAATATTTGAAGGTCAAGACATGATACTTTTCAGATGACCATAGGCCACAGAAAAAAATTAATTCAAGACAATAATCCAACCCATGCAAGCAGACATGATCAATGAACATCCTTGTCAAATAAATTATTGGTTCAAAACATGCAATACAATAAATCACAAAGAGCCACTTTGAGTAAATAAATAATAGTAACTATTTTTACATCATATACCATTCACAATTTCAAGAATTTCAGAAGTAACGAAGGCCACCAATGAAGGCATATAATAGAACAATTCTGATGACAGAGACCTGCACTACAAATTGAATGATAAGATTATGTAGGAAAAACATACAGATGCACCAAACTTTATGAATATTGTTATGGTACTTGAATTCCAAAATTACCCAAAACATCCAGCTTCCCCAATAGAGAAATAATTCAAAGTAGAACAATTCTGATGACAGAGACCTGCACTACAAATTGAATGATAAGATTATGTAGGAAAAACATACAGAGGCACCAAACTTTATGAATATTGTTATGGTACTTGAATTCCAAAAATACCCAAAACATCCAGCTTCCCCCATAGAGAAACAATTCAAAGTATCAACCATCACGTATGCCAATAATCTCAAGCTGTGTGAAATTAGTTCGGGAACACAAAAAAGAATTGAGTATTATAATATCAAATAGCAATCTACAGAGAACCTTCTTCCTACAATGTAGACTCTTTCCTCTTATATGGCAACAACATTGAATCTGACTAAGTAATGCTAGCCTGTATTAGTACCATGTTTAACATACAAAATACAGCAACATCTAAATTAAAACCCTTACAAGTTTAAATACCCCTTCGCTAATAGTAGCTGTGCCTGAGCTGCCTCAACATCCTGCAGGAATTTACATTACAAGTCATGGCCGCATAATTAAATAATTAGAACTTCAACCATTTTTTCTCTTTTTCTTTGCTGTGCACGGCATTAGTAGCAGATACATGAGCTGTTTCAGCTTCTTTCAAGGCTTTGTGTGTCTCATCCAACTTACGACAAACAGCATCATAAACAGTCTTTTCTTTGCGGTTACGCAGTGCCATTTCCTCCAATTTTTCAATCTTTTTCCTCAATTCCTTTACTTCATCCTCGTGTGCAATAAGGGAGCGTCGACTTTCACTTGAGATCTTTTCCTTCACCAGAACTTGACCTTTATACTCCCCTCTGTCAAACCGTTTATTTATGTCAAAACCCTGTTCCACCTCTCTTTGCATAGCAAGTTGATTGTTTATAAATCCAAATACATCAGGCTGTCTCTCCTCCTCCTCTTTAGCAGCACGAACAGCTGCAGCGAACTTTTTCTCACGCTTTCTTTTACCCCCTCTGCTCTTTTTTTTAATAGTTTTGGCTTCATCTTTCCGATGTACAGAATCTCCAATATAATCAAGAGACTGTTTTGAAGGTAGTACTTTTACTTGAACAGGATCAACAATTCCCTGTCCTGATTTTCCCAGTCCCATTCCTTCGCGATAACCCATATTAGCCATCATCTTTGAAGCAATTCCTCGAGTGTGCTGCTCCCATTTTGCAAATGTTACAGTTTCATTTTGTCGTCCTGTTTCTAGTGTATTCAGGTTCTTAAAGCTTATTGCACGTGAACTTGAATCAGAATCTTCAACTTCCTCCTCATCATCACTACTTCCAGATTCATTGCCACTAACATTGTCAGCATCACTTAGTTCTGCATACTCTGATAATGACAGTGCCTCAATCCCAAGCTGTAGCTGGCTTCCATTGTCCATAAATACAACACAGCCATGTTGAAGTTTTTCATCCCAAGATTCAAGCTCAGCACGCCTCCAAATTCCATTACCTTGATCGGAGGTTGCAAGAATATTTGACCCAACTAATGACTGTTGCCACATTGTTGGAATATACTGCTTTAATGCCTCAACTGGCACACAAATACCTAATATCATAAACAGCACAATATTTGAAATGTTAGGTTTCACATTAAAGACTTATAAAGACAAAAGCAAGTAGCTGCTTGAGTAAACTGAACTTGAGAATGAGCAAAGAATCAAAAACAGAAATGCATGTCTCAATTGCAACATCAAATAATAGCTTTTCAACACATAAACAGTCTAATTAAAAGCAAAGATTCTCTAACTGGTCAAACAGTAAATATATGTCAATACTCTAGAAAAGGGAGCTAGCAGCTATACTCTAAAAAATGTATCTACCAGCCATCTCTAACAACAAACATATAGACTGTAAGACTGACGATCATGATCTCCCTTAATACCATCTATAAATGGTCGTCTGGTGATTCAAATCCCCGTGTTTTATATTTTAATTATAATAGACTAAGTGGGAATAGTGCAGAATGGAAGTCATACCATTTTCAAGCACCAAAGACAAACTAAACAAAATCTGATTTGTGTTGCCTGATGCTACCTAAAAATATCAAGATATTGCATAGTTACTACTAATTTGCCCAGTGCTAATTGTCACATCTCAATGGCACCAACAAGGACACGTACCATGTGACATGCGGCAGTTACTACCAAACCGGCAACGCTGCTGCAGATAGAATTTGCAAATCTGCACTTGGGTGGATTAATGTCAGTGTACAACTAAGGGACAAATGTTTCAAAAGAGGTTTAAACCGGAATTATTAATATCACTCCATCTTACAACCATAAACAAGGGGAGACACCCCAATAGGTTAGCTACTTAATTCTGAATACAAGATAGCAGAAAACATGTAATGATTACCTACCTTTTTAAATTCTAACAGAATTGACAAGCCACAGAAATTTCTGCAGCTAGCTAAACATTTAGTGAAAATAGAATCTCATCATCAATTTGAGCCAAGGTGCTTCCAAAGAACGCAACAAGGCCTAACTAAGACAAGCAATTAACTGTTTGTACATATTATTTACCTTTAAATGTGCTTTGCATCTCCAGCTGGCTCTCACATGACCAAATGTTTCAGACTCATTACCCACAGAAAAAACATCTATTGTACTCAAACACATCCAAACTTGGTTCTATTGCAAAGGTAAAGCAAGTGCCATCAGAATTAGTATGAAATATTTGTACATGGAACAAAATGTTACTGAGATTAATGACAGCATAAAGATCGGAGCAATTCCAAGAATGAATATGAACAGATTCTCTGATACATTGCTAGATGCAGAGAACTTTGTGTAAGAGTATACCCAGACAGATGTATTTATGAAACAGATGCATACATGTTTGTGTGTTGACACACACATAAATATATGTAACACACAAACACACACATATATATGTACACACACACATAAATACATGCAGGTAGACATATTTTCAAAATACAATTATGATAAGACCAAAGTGTTCCTTTGGGTTTGTAAGAAGTCTAAATAAATGGCTTGCACACAGCATGCCATCAGTCCCACAATTTATGGTCATAGTCCTCAGCATATGGCAGGTTGTTAATTCTCAATCATAACTAAATATGTCGAGTGTAATGTTGGAACACTTGAAAAATTCTTGCAGCTTTTCTTTAACCATTGAAGTCCTATTATTGATACATATACTATTTAATTAAACACCACATAAACCTGTATTAATAAAGGATTAAGCATGCCATATGGTTCTTTTGGGGAGAGGTTGTCTTGTGGTTTTGATTCTTTTGAGGGGAGGTGGTCATATTTTTTCATTTGCCTGCATGTGAACATAATTAAAAGGAAAATAGCACAAGATCCTATGCTAATCATATGAAAGAAGCAATCCGAATAAGTTCAGATCTACACCAACTTCAGCAGCATAACAGCATAAACAACACAAAATTTACCCTTGGGAAATCCTTAAGAAAAAATCCAGCAACAAAAGCACAGTCGGTGTATTAATTTCAAATACAACGTTACAATACAATGCAGAGTTCAGTGCTTCCAATAGAGATCTTCAACACTGAATCTGAAGTCAATCTGTCAACTTGCACCTACAATAAAAAACTCAAACAATCTTCTTTCCAAGCCTTCGATTTATAGACCAAGAAAATTGAGGAAACCACTAATGGATTCCCAAAACCATTGGTTTAAAAACCATGAACCAATTTCAAGTCAAATTGGTCCAACTTGGACCCTTGCACCCTCCTCCAAGAGCAAATAGTCCTGATTTAGAATATAACTCCCAATGATGAACGATGAATGTTGACTCCTACAACCTAACTTACCAATTTGGGTACGTAGGTACGGCAAAAAAAAATTAGGGTTGGATTTGTTTTGGATACGTCTGTACAAAAACATATAAAAATCATAAATATATACATATTTGCAGCCTAAAAACAAAAATTAAGTTTATAGTACAACCACAAGGAGTGCCACTGGCACTCGCACTAAAAGTTTGTTGGCATCCAAGATAGTATGCCCTGACTCTATCTTACTCTACATTCCACAAACTTTGTTGTCCCTTCCTTCTAGTCATTTTGATTGTGCTAAATAAGGCACGAGTTGGAATGCATATACACTAACTCCTCTTCCTTTTTTTATTTCAATTGATTGTGCTTTACTAAGTGGATTAAGAGTATGAATTCCAATTCCGCTCAAATAAAGACGAACTAACAACCTATTGAGGCAAAGTTAGAGAATTAGAGTTAAAATTATAAATAAAACTACAAACTTTAAAAAAAATATTTCAAAAATGAAAAATTTGAGTTTTAGATTTTTTAGATTTTTTATTTTTCAACTTACTTGCAATAAAACTTTGATCGCAAGAGGTTGTAGGTGTTGGAATGTTCGGCCATGAAGATACCACTAATTGTGAGCATCCTTCTTATTCTTGTCAACAAGAACAGAAATACTTTGAGCATTAGAGTGTCAAAATAAGCAAAAACCGATAACAAAAAATATTTCAAAAATGAAAAATATGAGTTTTAGATTTTTTATATTTTTTATTTTTTAAACTTACTTGCAATAAAACTTTGATCGCAAGAGGTTGTAGGTGTTGGAATGTTTGGCGATGAAGATACCACTAATTGTGAGCATCCTTCTTATTCTTGTCAAGAAGAACAGAAATACTTTGACCATTAGAGTGTCAATATCAGCAAACCCATAACTAACTACATCCTCGAAATCAGATCAAGGAAGAGTCTAGAAAACGCTAGCTTGTACCCTTCATTGAGTTCCACATCTTTGAATGGTGCAACCCTCCCCGATAAATAAAGGATCCTAGTGCTGTAATCTTTTGGAATCAATGCAAAAGCAAGAAGATGTAGTGGGGTGGTCATTTTGTTCTATTGCTCAACAAGAATTGTTTGCATCTGTTTGAAAAAAGTTTATTTAAGATCTTGCTCTTTCTCATTTATGATTGTCTTCATCTTCTCAATCATTGAGTCGATGCCATCATATACTTCTCCCAAACATGGCTTATCCATGTCACTATAAGGAATCATACTCAAGATGGGCTCGGTAAAACTAAGAAGATTTTCCACACAATCCCACCAACTGTCATCTAAGATATTATATTTGTTGCCCCTTTCACTATTGGATTGCCTCCATATGGATCAAAGTTGGCTAATGACCATGCTAAAAGGTACCTCTCACTTTCACAAGTCGTCTCAAGACAATTGTAATGGAGGCAAATCAAATCTCAATAACCTATTCAAAAATAAAAACTCAAAAAATTAAAAACAAAGAGAAAAACATACAATAAAAACTCGAAATTAAAAACAGTGAGAAAAACATACTTAAATTTTATAAAATAAATTACTAAAATTAAACATAATTGTATTGTTTCACCTACCTTCAGTAGCTCCAATTTCAAGAATGATATAAACATACCCTACAATGTGTGCTAAAAGGTACCTCTCACTTTCACAAGTCGTCTCAAGACAATTGTAATGGAGGCAAATCAAATCTCAATAACCTATTCAAAAATAAAAACTCAAAAAATTAAAAACAAAGAGAAAAACATACAATAAAAACTCGAAATTAAAAACAGTGAGAAAAACATACTTAAATTTTATAAAATAAATTACTAAAATTAAACATAATTGTATTGTTTCACCTACCTTCAGTAGCTCCAATTTCAAGAATGATATAAACATACCCTACAATGTGTGGTTGGTGATGAATATTTGGATCTCTTTGACCTCGACATACACTTGTTCGATCTAATCAATTTTGTTGCCCATATTTTATAGCATAAGGTTGAGCAATTATACAATGCAAGGTGTCCAAAAGATGTGTAAATGACATGCCTCAACCAACAAACTAACCACTACAATTTTTTGTATCGTCCATTATGACTTGAACATTACGCCTCACTTCCTCAATGGCCCCTATGAAGATGTCAATAATAAATTGTACATCATTTATCTACCCTTCACAATCCATGGCTTTCAAAAATATTACCCCTTTAGGAGTAACTACAATCACATTGATCAATCGTTAATTGTTGACATCCTTTTTATCCATTAGAAATGATGGACGCCCTCGTCTTAACCACAAATCCTTAATGGACTTCAATGAATCTTGTACAAGTTTCACCTCTTTTGCCAATAAGGTGCCACACACCTTCTCAAAACCTGGGCCCTTGTACTCTCTTGGACAAAGTTGCATGGACATGGATATGACGATTTTTCAAGGCCCCTAATATGGATACAACTAGATACAGAATTCATAAAAAACACACATATATATAACACAATTTTATAAATTATTAGAGTAGATTTTCATTACTTTAGAAGCAATAAAAACACATAATTGCTACATATTCACTTTCACATTTTATTTTTTAAATAATTAAATATTCTTATATATTTTTTAATTGGAAAAAATTAATAAAAAAGTTTTATATTTATATTTCGTTCTACGATATAGTCTGTAAATTGTAGAACAAAATATAAATATAAATATAAATATCTTAATATAAAATTATAAATATAAACATTTTAAATTTAATAAAGTATAACTATAAAGTTTAAACTTTTAAACATTTTAAATCTAGTGTTTAACATACATACCTAAGTCGCAACTGCAGATGTACAAGTTTAAAGATTTATTAAGCATGAACGGCAAAAATGGAGCGATAACCACAAGCTCGGGCTCCTATAGATTAACAATTGCAAATGTAAAAGTTTAAAGATTTATTAAGCCTGAACGGCGAAAATGAAGTGATAACCACAAGCTTGGGATCCTATAGATTAACAATCTTGAGTTTTTATTGTTTTGTTCTAGGCACTAACAAAAAAACTATTGTATGTTGTAGCATTGGAAGGGGGAAAAAAAAAATTTAAATGCTCAAAAGAATTTGCGAGGTCACGATGCAATTAATTTAAACTAGAGGCTGTATCTAGTTTAGACACTAAGGAGATTATCAAATAAATTCTAGGATATTTCAGCTCAACTAATAGTTATTTGGTTCAAGAATAAGATAAGTAGTTTGCTGAAACTAAGTTCTTGTTGTCATTTGTCACTCTATATAGATTGTTACATGGGTATTGGATTTGTTATTCTATTGCTAGCTTATATAAAGCAGCATAGTGTATGAAGAATTATGGCTTGTGCATCAATTTTAATGGAAATTGAAATTCCCATGCTCAGGATTGAGATCTTGTGGCACATAAACAACAGGAGAAAAAGGAAACGTTTCTGAACGGATTTGGTAAGCTTTGTTAGGGATGTGGGTGGTGCACAACAAAGGTGTATTAAGTGTGGATAGCACAGTTATGTTGTCAGAACTAGGGGTGGATGTGTACAAGGCATCTGAGAATAAGGCATCTGTTGGAATTGCAATTCATTTTAAGGTATCTTCAAAAAATAGCAAATTGACCAAGGAATTTCAACTCCTCACCCAGTAAGTAGAATCGTTTTCCCTAACACAAACAACTACATCCCGACCAGCTCAGGCTATCCCAAAGGCGATGACCTTCGATCAAATTGAATGAGAAGGGGTAGGTGTGTTCTTGTATTTGTATTGTCTTTTGCTGTCTGTTTGAGATTGCCAAAAAATGTGATTTGAGAGGATGCCTAGTAGTGTGAGGTCTCTAAAAGTTTCATAGGTGGTTGGTTTAGGGGGAACTTGTTGAAATATACCGGACAACTGAGTAGGGGGGGATGTGAATCAATTGTCACAAAAATTTAGCTTCACATGCATATTAAACCTTCAAGCAACTTAACTATTCATAATCAGATTTAGTCATCAAAGCATGAAACCATTAACTTAATCACAATCACACATTCAACATAGTAGACACCAAATTTTTACGTAGAAAACCCTAAAGGGGAAAAACCACGGTGGGTGTTAGCCCACAAAATATGTAAGTTATAGCAATACCGAAAAACAGAGGCTCACTGCCCACGGGGCTCACTGCAAAGAATGGCTCATTGCCAAGATGGTGAACTGATTGAATAGCATCTACTCCATGCCAAAGTTCAGTTCCATTGAAGCACAATATGACTCCTCTACTCTGCTCTTTCACACTTTTGCACTTATCTCTTCATATTCGCAACACACACTCTTTCGCAACTACATTACATATTTTTATACAATTCATCAACCTTGGAATGTACATCAAGGTCGGCATTACAAACATACATAAAATAGGTTTGGACCTAATACAAATTTAGCTAAGGAAAAGATGTAAGAATGTATGTGGATTACGCCACGCCACGCCTTAGCTGGGACTCAAACACAATCCTCCACGCCACGACACGCTTCTACAATCTTCAATGTATCTCCGCAAATGATGAATTCAATCAGGTCAGCCAAGACTGATGATAGCACTCGCTTGCCAAGAACATTCTTCATTAATGGTCCAATTTTCTCTTTGCAGACCAATCCAAATGTAGGAGCATGATCAGGAGACATCCACAAGCACATGGTAGTCACCAAGAACAACCACACAATCTCTAATCACTCTGTCAATAAGATTCCTCAAACCGGAGTACAGGAACAACACTGCTAACCACTGTCATGAGTAAAAGATAGCTTGCAGACCGCCAAATCATGAACCATTGCAATTGAAGGCACTTCACATCATTACTAACTTAATTCCAAAACCGCAAACCAAAATACTTCAATGTGGAGGAATGCAGAGTAAAACACTTTCTCCCTGTCACCACCAAACATACAGAAAAAGCTATTTCCACTCTGATGAGCATAACTCACTCAAATCTTCATACCGGAGGCTAAAACTCGGAATATAACATCTTCAGACAGGCTTCTAAATAACTTCCAATCCGCAGGCAAAGATATTTATTCTACAGGAAATGCGGAGCATTCTTCTAGACTATTCTTCTGCATGTAATGCATTGTTTCTACTGCAACACCTTGTTATCACCGGAGGGGCTAATTTTCTCAATATCCTCAACAAAGTAAGAGCACAGTTGACACCAATGACAACACAAATATGTTGACATCAATAACAACACCAATTAGGCACATACTTATAACAATCTCCCCCTTTGTCATTGATGGCAACATATGATGTGAAAAACTGAAAAAACCACCAAGACAAGATTCTCCCCCTTTCTCTTTACACATCTGCATTCTTTCTCCCCCTAAGTTTTTCACATGATTTCTCTCCCCCTTTGACATCAATGGCAAAAGGCACATACTCGCATGCTGCTACTTTAATCCACTTTCTTTATCAGAAACATCTAGCTACTCCCCCTGAGAGGTAGCCTTCAGAACATCAATCCAGATCAAACAATGACACTTTGAACTCCACTGGATTGATGCATTCCTATGCATCTTAGTTCAGAACAGGAGGGGTAATGACCCCTAACTTTTCTCTGAGATACTCAAAGGTATCTTTACACAGAGGCTTAGTGAAATGTCTGCAATCTGATCCTTTGTGGACACATATTCCAACTTTACTTCATTCTCTGTCACATTCTCTCTCAGAAAGTGATACCTTATTGATATGTGCTTTGTTCTTGAATGCATCACTGGATTTTTTGAAATGTTTATGGCACTTGTGTTGTCACAAAAGATAGCAATTGGATCTTCATACACAACTCTTATATCCTTCAAAGTCTGGTTCATCCATAACACTTGAGTGCAACAACATGCTGCAGCAATATACTCTGCTTCTACAGTTGATAAAGAGATTGAATCTTGTTTCTTGCTCAGCCATGAGACCAATCTACTACCCAAGAAGAAAGCACCTCCACTTGTACTCTTTCTGTCATCAACATCTCCGGCCCAGTCTGCATCTGTGTAAGCACTGAGAGTGAAATCATTGTCCTTTGGATACCATAAGCCATAATCCAGAGTTCCTTTCAAATACCTTAGGATTCTCTTAACTGCCATCACATGTGATTCTCTTGGATCAGCTTGAAACCTTGCAACAAGACAAACTGCATGCATAATATCAAGTCTGGTTTGAGTTAGATAAAGCAATCCTCCAATCATGGATCTGTATTTTTTTTATCAGCCTTAGGTGATTCATCACTTTTGCTCAACTTGCAACCAATCACCATGGGAGTACATGCTGGTTTAGAGTCTTCCATCCCAAACTTCTTCAACAACTCTTTCACATACTTAGACTGAGATATGAAGTTTCCTTTATTTGATTGATTAATTTGTAGACCCAAAAAGAAATTCATCTCACCAAACATGGACATTTCAAATTCACTTTTCATCTCACCGGCAAACCTTATGCACATACCTTCATTTCCTCCAAATATAATGTCATCAACAAAGACCTCAACAATCAAGATCTGATCATCATTAATTTTGAAACATAGATTGCTATTTACTAAATCTCAATTGCAATAGATACCTGTCTAACCTTGCATACCATGGTCTAGGAGCTTGTTTGAGTCCATACAATGCTTTCTTCAACCTGCATACCATGTCACCTTGATTTAACAATTGGAATCCCTTCGGTTGCTCAATGTAAACTTCCTCTTCTAACTCGCCATTCAGGAAGGCAGATTTCACATCCATCTGATATACCTTGAAATCTTTGTGAGTTGCAAACGCCAAAAACATTCTGATTGCTTCAATCCGAGCTACTAGGGCAAAAGTTTCTTCAAAATCTATCCCTTCAATTTGAGAATATCCTTTGCATACAAGTCTTGTTTTATTCCTTACAACTTCTCCATTTTCATTCAGCTTGTTCCTGAAGACCCATTTAGTTCCAATAACATTTTTGTCAGCAGGTCTAGGAACTAATTCCCAAGTTTCATTCTTTTTTATCTGCAATAGTTCTTCCTCCATTGCCTTTACCCAATTTTCATCATTGCATGCTTCATTCATAGTCTTTGGTTCAATCTTTGAAAGCAAATAGTAATTGACTTGTTCCTATGCAGCTCTTCTCCTTGTTAGCACACCTTTGTTTTTGTCACCTATAATCTGATCTTCAGAATGATTGATCTTTACATACCTGGAAGTCTTGACAACACTTTCCGGAGACTCTTCTTCATTTTGGCTGTCTTCTTGCTCATCTTTTTCTTCATCCAATATAGTCACAGGTTCATCTGGTTCATAGTAATTCAGATTTGATATCTTTTCCTTGCATTCATCTACCTTCACATTTGCACTTTCAACAATCTTTTTGAGCCTTTTTGTTGTAGCACTGGTAGGCCTTACTCTTGGTAGAGTATCCAAGAAAGATTTCTTCATCGCACCTTGCATCAAACTTTCCTAGATCTTCATCTCTCCTGACATAGCATTTGCTTCCAAAGATTTTGAAATACTTTACTGAAGGAATTCTTCCATACCATAATTCATAAGGAGTTTGAGTACCATTACCTTCGACTTGAACTCTATTTTGGATGTAAACAGCAATATGAATAGCCTCTTTCCAAAAAACTTCCGGCAGATCTGCGTCCTTCGTCATTGTCCTAGCAGCCTCTTGAACTGTTCTATTTTTCCTTTCCACAACTCTATTTTGCTAAGGAGTCCTAGGTGCAAATAGCTGTCTTTTTATCCCATGCTCTTCACAAAAAATGTTGAATTCATTTGAGGTGAATTCACCTCCTCTATCAGACCTCAGGCATTTGATTTTCAATTCTATTTCATTCTCAACCATTGCCTTGAAAGATTTGAACTTCTCTAGGGCTTCTAATTTGTCTCTTAGAAAAGTAACCCAAATCATTCTAGAATAATCATCAATAAGCAGCATGAAGTACCTGTCACCTTGTAGACTTCTCACCCTTGTAGGACCACAGAGATCTATATGCACTAGATCCAGCAAACAGGCAGAAAATTGCTCTTTGCTCTTGAAACTTGTTCTTGTCTGCTTCCCTAACTGACATTCCTTGCAAATTGTATTGGATGGTTTCACAAGCTTTGGTAGATCTCTCACAATCTGACT
The DNA here is from genome assembly GCA_027924645.1 of Cunninghamia lanceolata. Taxonomy (NCBI): domain Eukaryota; kingdom Viridiplantae; phylum Streptophyta; class Pinopsida; order Cupressales; family Cupressaceae; genus Cunninghamia; species Cunninghamia lanceolata. Next base: position 3,821,478 of record BSBN01000042.1, read on the forward strand.
TGAACTTATCTTTATCAAATTATCAAAGTTTATATGACACATCCTTCTATGCCACAACCAACTTTCATCTATCTAGGCCAATAAACAGTGATCATTAATTCCTCTTAATTGATAGATATTACCTTTTGTCTTCTTACCGGTAGCAATCACAGTTCCGGAGTTTTCCATGATCTTGCACCCATTGTCTTTGAATCTTAGATCATATCCTTTGTCACACATCTGACCAACACTCAAAAGATTATGCTTCAAACCCTTCACATATAGGACATTGTCAGTATTATGCTTTCCATCAAATGAAATAGATCATTTTCCACAAATCTAACCAGATGCATTATCTCCAAACCTAACCAGTCCTCCATCATACTTTTCCAAACTTACAAACTTACTTTTGTCACCGGTCATGTGATGTGACCATCTACTATCAATAATCCATTCATCCTTATCTTTCTCAACCTGAACAGCCAAAGCACTTTCTTCCACTGGTTTTTCTTCCTTCACACAGCTAGCAGAATTAGTAGACACAGGATCTTCTTTAATAGCAATAAACATTTATTTGCACTAGTACTAGCATCATCAGATTCATTATTAGTCACACCTTCATCATCAAAATCTCTGACATAGTAGCATTTCTTTGGAACTCTAGGCCTGCTCTCATATCTTTTCTTATTTCTTTCAATTCTTTCAGAACATCTGGAAGCATAATGACCTACCTTACCACAAGAGAAACATTTGAAAGGTAATTTACCTTTGAACTTACCAGAACCTCTTTGCATCATGTCAACAAAGTTAGCTTCAATTTCATCAAAGTCATCATCCACTTTATATTTCTCAGCTCTAGAAATCTTTTCTGAAGTACTGGCTTTAAAAGTTGATTCAGCTTTTGGCAGGGCATCACCAAATTCTCTCATTTCAAAGGCTGTAAGCTTTCCAAGTAACTAATCTCTGTCAATAGTTTTCACAGTCATAAATTCTTCAATAGCAGCTACCTTGTGACTATAGGACCTTGGTAGTGATCTGAGAATTTTCATCACAACTTCCTTATCAGTGAGAGTTCCTCCCATGCCTTTTATTCCAGTGACAAGTTCATCAACTCTTTGCATAAAGGCTGTTATGTTTTCATTTTCATTCATCTTCAAACCCTCATATTTCACTTTCAGGCTCTGTAGCTTGGCTTCTCTTACAGAATCATCTCCTTCATACAAATTTTTCAGCTTCTCCCATACCTCATTTGCAGATTCAAGGTCCACAACTTTTGTCAACACTGAGTCACGTAAGGAACCTAACAGAGCATCCTTTGCTTTGACATCCAATTCATATTCTTTGATATCATCTTCAATTGTCAAACCACCTTCAGGCATGACAAATTGTGATTGTGTATCTAGCCATACTTTATAACCAAGACAGAGAAGATGGCTTTTCATTCATACCTTCCAAAGAGCATAATTTGTCCCATCAAACTGCGAAGCTTCCTTCTTATAAGACATCCTAGATCTTCCTCAAGCTGTTAGGCTTTCTTCAGAGGAACCTATTCTGATACCAATTGTTCAAATATACCGGACAACTGAGGGGGGGGGGGGTGAATCAGTTGTCACAAAAAATTTAGCTTCACATGCATATTAAAGCTTCAAGCAACTTAACTATTCATAATCAGATTTAGTCATAAAAGCATGAAAGCATTAACTTAATCACAATCACACATTCAACATAGTAGACACCAAATTTTAACGTGGAAAACCCTAAAAGGGAAAAACCACGGTGGGTGTTAGCCCACAAAATATATAAGTTATAGCAATACCAAAAAACAAAGGCTCACTGCCCAAAATTGCTCACTGCAAAGAATGGCTCACTGCCGAAGGATGGCTCACTGTCGAAGGGTGGCTCACTACCAAGATGGTAAACTGATTGAATAGAATCTACTCCATGCCAAGGTTCAGTTCCATTGAAGCACAATATGACTCCTCTGCTCTGCTCTTTCACACTTTCGCACTTATCTCTTAATATTCGCAACACACACACTCTTTCACAACTACATTACATATTTTTATACAATTCATCAACCTTGGAATGTACATCAAGGTCGGCATTACATTCATCAACCGTTGGATCAATCTCCAAGGTCGGCATTACAAACATACATAAAATAGGTCTGGACCTAATACAAATTTAGCTAAGGAAAAGATGTAAGAATGTATGCGGATCACGCCACGCCTTAGTTGGGACTTGTTGTAACCTAATCACACATCACCCCATTGCAAATGGGTACCCCCTCTTTTTTTTTGCTTTCTCGCTTCGTTTTGCTTTAGGGTTTAGATTTCTTTGAGTTAGTAGGTTTGGAAGTATAGATTTACCCATGTCTCGTTGAGTTCTTGCTCAAGGGTCTCTGTGGAAATTGAAGCTTTGAAATTGACTAAGTTTGATATCCTGAAATCTGATGTTCTGAGCCCTGAAATTGACTAAGTCTGGAATCCTGATGTATGTCCTGAAACCCTGAAAAATGACTTAGTCTGAAATCTGGTGGATCCTCAAAAATCTAGAATCTGCATGTTAAATCCCATGGATCTAAGAACTGTCTCAAACATCCTGGAAGTATATTTCAAAATATTTAAAGTAAATATATTTAAATATATTTTTAAATATACTTCCATCCAAGACATGTCGAAATCAGGCAAAAAAAGTTGAAGTCTTGGACCTTGGGCGGAAATTTCTCATGAGCATTCAGTATGCGCCCAAGAAATTGAGGGAATTTCTCATCAAAGAGAAATTTGTGCTCCAAGAGGAAGGAGGATTTGAATCGTGAAAAAATGCAAAATCATGCAAGGAAGTGAAATGAGCCAAAGAAAAAAAATGTTAAAAGGAGAAAAGTTTCTAAGTGTTTCAATGAAAAAGGAGGAAATTTCTCTTTAGAGGGAAATTTGCGCCCTGTCAAATGAAGGAAATTTCCCAGCAAAGGGAGATATGCGCTCTAGGCCAAATCATGGAATTTTGACAAAGGAAAAGTCATGTTTGTTATGGTCATCTTACATTGGATAACATACGAGATATTGCTTAAAACACTTGGAAAATTCGGTTAAATTTATAAAATTGCAAAATGGGAAATTTCTCATCAAAGAGAAATTGGCGCCCTAATGAAGGTCTTCTCTTTTGGAGTCAAGTTGATCCAATGTTATTAAGTCAAATTCATGAGGAATTGTATGAGGAAAACATGAGAAAGTGTTTGAAAGAGTTGAAAAGAATTGAAGGAAATCTTCAAAAAATTGAAAATTTTCTAAGTTAAAATGAGGAAATTTCTCTTTAAAGAGAAATTTGCGCTCTTGCAAAAGGAGGAAATTTCCTACTAAAGAGAAATTTGTGCCCAAGAGAGAGGTGCTTGATTCATGCTAAAATGGTGTCAATGTCATGAGTTTGAAGGAAAAATCCAACATCTTTCGCCAATAGAAGAAAGATTGAGTGAAATTAAACAAAAAATTGACTAAGTGTTAAAATTTAAAAAGAGGGAAATTTCCTACTAAAGGGAAATATGCGCCCCTTGCTAGGGCGCGAATTTCCTAGCAAAGAGAAATTTCCACCTTTGAAAATTTGCATAAAATGTCAAGTTCACTTTGCAAGTTGGATAGGTCGGCCTAGGATAAATATATGAAAATTGTGTTTAAAATCACGATTGATTTATCCCACATTCATGAGGAGGGCTAAAATAATCTTTGAATTCCCTTTATATCAAATGTTACATCATGATACTAACTTAAGGTGTTTTTACTTGCAGGTTGATGATGTATGCTAAAGGAGCATCAAGTGTGAAGGGAGTGACACCAACTTGGGACGAATCTATGAGGATGACATCAAGAGGAAATATTCAAGTTTGCCATCATCCTGCTTCCAGAGGAGAATTTCATCGTCAGACTGAAGGAAGAAGTTCACCATCATCTTGCAAGTTCGATCATCCAAAAAACAAAGAAGAAAGGCATCCATCATGCAATCCACTCCAAGAATGCACGTGCATGACATCTTCCTACATCATCCAACGTTGAAGCCTACACAAGAGATAAGAATTTCACAAAATGAGAATGAGCGTGTACATCAAGTAAAGTCAAGAAATTCATAAATTTCACCAAGGCATGAAGGACAACTTGAAAATTTCCCAAATTCCCAAATTTGCAAGTTTGAAAGACGCAAAGTTCCAGAGTTGAAAATCCAAAATCAAAGATTACTTCAAAAAATCCACAATTTGGGAAAAATTTTCAAGTAGTGTGAATGCAGAGAAGATCAAACCAGTCCGCTTCATGCTGAGGTGGCATGTACACATCATCAATCCTATCTTAGTTCGCCACATCGCCTGACTACATTCAATGCATCTACAACAAACAATAGGCTAAAGTTGGCACTTACCTTGGGATGCTTCAAAGATTCCATTTCATACTCATCATATTGGAAAGTGTGCCTTCATTGCCTCTCTCATGTTCTAAAAATAGCAAGTTGTTGTAACTACCATGTGTTGTCCAAATCTTGGCCATTGATTCCAAAATCAATCTGGGCCCTTCATTGTAATTCTTGAGCTCTATATAGAGCTCACTTCTCTCATTTGATCAAGGAGGATATTAGAAAGTAGAGTAGGAGTAGAGTAGAGGAAGCTCTTCTAAGTTGTTGGAGAGAACTCATGAGATTGTTGTAATCACTTCCAAGATTGATGCATTTCTCATTGAAGTTTGGTGACAATTGTGTTGTTTTGGAATGTCGCATGGCTTCTTATTTCTTGAAGATGATGGGGATGTGTTTCCAAGTAGAATAGAAGTAGATTAGAAGCTCATTGATGTAATGTTTATATGTGGAGATATTTGATGAATTCCTTTTTGGTTCATACTTTTCATGATTTGTCGATGATAGGTCATTTTGCAAAGTTAGCCTGAACCACATTTGTTTTAGTTCGATTGTGAATACTTGTTCAAGCTGCGCCAGCTGTGGATGTTTGGATGAAAATTTGCAATATGAAAATCCTTGAGTTTTCCTTAGAAGATTGCACCGACTTCGTGTAGTTGTTGGTTCTCATGGCAAAGCGGAGTTTGGTTTCATGAGGAGTTTGTCTATCTTTGCATATTTCATTATTTCATTGTCCTTAGAATAGATTCTCTAAACCCTTATCTTTTGCATTTTCTTTTAAGTTTGATTGAAGAAATTCCATTCATTCACATCCAAGAAGTAAGGAATTTCATCCATGTTCGTGAAGAAGGAATTTAGCGTAAGTCCCTTTGTGACTATCAGCAAGATCACATCTATTCACTGAGTCTATCCACGTACAAGTCAAGACCTGACATCAAAGGAACCTTGGAGTGTTCTTGTTTGATCATATAATTCAGGATTCAAGAGGCTTTGATCAAGAGAGGATAGGATACTTGGTATTTTATTCTATTGTTGTGTTGTCACAAAAACATCAACAAGACTCAAACACAACCCTCCACGCCACAACACGCTTCTACAATCTTCAATGTATCTCCGCAAATGATGAATTCAATCAAGTCAGCCAACACTGATGAAAGCACTGGGCCTGCTAAGAACATTCTTCATTCATGATCCAATTTTCTCTTTGCCGACCAATCCAAATGTAGGAGAATGATCAGGAGACATCCACAAGCACATTGTAATCACCAGGAACAACCACACAATCTCTAATCACTATGTCAATAAGATTCCTCAAACCGGAATACAGGTACAACACTATCAAACACTGTCATGAGTAACAGATAGCTTGCGGACCACCAAATCACGAACCATTGCAATTTAAGGCACTTAACATCATTACTGACTTAATTCCAGAACCGCAGACCAAAATACTTCAATGCGGAGGAATGCGGAGCAAAACACTTTCTCCCTGTCACCACCAAACATACAGAAAAAGCTGTTTCCACTCTGATGAGCATAACTCACTCAATTCTTCATACCGAAGGCTAAAACTCGGAATATAACATCTTCAGAGAAGCTTCTAAATAATTTTCAATCTGCAGGCAAAAATATTTATTCTACAGGAAATGCAGAGCATTCTTCTGAACTGTTCTTCTGCGTGTAATGCACTGTTTCTACTGCAACACCTTGTTATCACCGGAGGGGCTAATTTTCTCAATATCCTCAACAAAGTAAGAGCACAGTTGACACCAATGACAACACAGATATGTTGACATCAATGACAACACCGATTACGCACATACTTGCAACAAAACCATCTTTCTATTTTACGAGTTTTTTGGTTTAGATGTGGTGGTGATTTGAAGAAAAATGGAGTAACCTCCCTGTAATTATTTTCATTTTTCTCTTTAAAGAGAATATAAGTTTAATGAGTTTCAGCAAGGCAAATTATGCCAAGGGTAGTGTCAGTGACCTGGATTTGTAGTGTCCACATTTGGGTGGTGGTAGCTGCTGACCACCAATTTTAATATATATGGCTGGGTGAAGGTCCTGTTTCAAACCATTTTGAAAATGTCAGAAGATGCTACTACAAGATTATAGATATTGCATGCCATAAGGAAGCAGATGAATAATAGCACAGTAAAATTGTTTTGCCTGCTGTAAGGATTGAATGTAAACAACAATCAAATCATTAATGATTCTCACTGTGACACAATTGAAATCTGCGCATAGTTGTGTCTTATTTTTCAATTTGTGTAATTTTGTTTTTGTTTTAGCCAATTTTCAGGCCACATTTCTATGGGAGGAGACCCTATTAAAAACCCTATTAAAACCTCTATTTTACCAATAAGAAAAAAAAATTAATACTTACATAAATATCTAATACTCATTTATACAATCTGAATTATAATACAAGCTAAATTTGAAGGGGAGGTCTTGTTGATGATTGTTTTTTGACAAGTCAACAATTAGAGTGAAATACAAAGTATCTGACTCCCTCTTGAGCAAAGCCTCTCGAATGCTGAACGAAGTGATCAAACAAGATAACTCCAAAGTTCCTTTCTGATGATTATGTAAGAGACAGCTCAGTGACTAAGTATGATTTTGCTGTTAAACACAAAGGGACTTACATTAGATCTTTCTTCTTTCATTCAGCTTATCTCTCCTTCAGTGTGAATGATATGTATACAAGGTCTCAATAACAAAGAAATAGAAAAGGGTGAGGGTTTAGAAAACTAATCTAAGGTCAATGAGGTAATGATGATGTATTAAACAGACAAACTCCTAATCAACCTAACTTCACTTCGCCAAGGGTGCCTACAACTACATGAAGCTGGTGCAATCTCCTAAGGTTACGCGAATGGTTTTCAAATCATGAAGACTTATACAAGCACCCATCAAATGGCGCAGCTCAAACAAGCATCCACAATCAAACTTAAGCAAATAAGCTCAGACTAGCTTTACACGACACTTCATCAGCGATGAATGTTAAAAGCATGAGCTAGGAGTTGATCAAATATCCATTACAACATACATTACAACAAAGAACTTCTAGTCTATTTTACTTTCTACTTGAAACATCTCTCCATCCCATTAAGATACAAGAAATCATGTTACTCCACAAGATAATACTTAACACCAAACAAGTAGCTCCAATGTCTTTGCATTAACTTTGAGAAATATTTACAACAATTTCCAGTCCTCTCAGACAATTTTGAGAGTTTCTCCTATCCTACTCCTAAAATCTAAAATCTATATCTTACAAATGATCTACTGAATTACAAATGAGGCAACAAGGCCTTTATATAGTGCTCCAGATTACAATGAATGGCTTAGATCAATTTGATAGCCAAGGGTCTAGATCATGCCACCTCAGAGGTAGTTACAACAACTTGCTATTTTTAGCAAAAAAGAGAGGCAATGAAGGCACGTTTTCCAATGTGATAAGGTAAGGCGAAAGCATTTAAAATATTCCACCACATAGGAATCCCTTTGGCTTCTTTCATTAAATGATACATTTAATGCATTTAAAATAATGCGGCTAATCAAAATTGAATGATGTGTACTCGCCACATAGATGCCAACTCAGCATATTTTGAAAATTGTATCATCTTTATGTGATGTATTCAATGTGATTGCTTGAACTTGTATGTTTGGGAATACATCTTGTAGATCTTGCCTTATTCGTTCTTCTTGTAGACTGGATATATGATACTTGTTGCTTCACTTGACTAACTTTGCAATGTTTTTTCTTCTTGTAGGATGTAGATATGAATGATCTTCTTTGATGTTTCTTCATATAGAGTAGGTAATGAAGCTAATGATGTTTCCTTCATAACTCAATGTAGATGATGAAGCTTCATAGATGACATGAAGTAGAATATATAATGATGCTTCATTCATGAAGAGTAGGAGATCTCTTGGACTTGAAAATTGTAAAGGCTTGAAACTTGGATGGATGAAGTGCCTTGCTTGATGATGCCATTGATGAAGTATACTTGAACTTGATGTGATCTAACATGATATCATTGATGTAGAGACTCGAGGTATGATCCTTTGGAGTGGTGTTCCCTCTGCAAGGTGAAAGTGATTCAAACACTTGCTCTTGATGATCATGATGTAGTTGATGAAATGCTTCCTTGAAGATGATCTTGAAGCTCGAAGGAACTTGAAGTAGATTGGATGTCTTGGAAAGTCTTGATGAAGATGATGTCCTTCAGGTGGATGTCTTCTAGACGATCTTAACTTGATGCCACTTGATGAAGAATTCCAACACAAGGATGATGAAAGGTTCCTTTGAAGCAGCTACATGATGCTTGAAGTGATCACTTTGGGCAGCTTATGATGCCTTCTTCTTGTGGACTGCTTCCTGACTTTCCTTCCTACATGAAAGTGTTTCCAGCCTTTAGCTCCTGCAACACAAAGAAAGAAATAATATCAACCTTCTCGATAAACATGATAATATTTGATTTATAACATATAAGAATGCATTTCCAAGCCAAGCGCACTAGATGACAAGTTCTTGATCTTCATTGAAACTCTTGAAATTTGCATTCTAAACCACTATTTTTAATCCTTAAGGAGAGCACATTAGTTAGCAATTTCATCTTCCGGTTAGAATTTCATCTCAAACGATCAATAAAGACCTCCCTATCTAGGCGCATTGGTTTAAGATTTTGGATCCTCCTTGAAAAAGTCTTTGAAATTTTGTATTGAACCCTTTCCTTCCTCAAGCGCATTAGATAAGATTTTTGAAATCTCCTTCAAAGTGAATCAAAGCCTTCCCACATGTGGTGCAGTGGATGAGAGGTTTGATTTCTTCTTGATCTTTTCATACAAACCTGAATTCTTCTCCTCCTTCTAGGCGCATTGGATGGAGTATTCAAAATCCTCTTCTAACTTGCTTTCAAAACTCAACTTTACTCTCACCTACAAGGTGGCGCAATGGATCAACGTTTTGATTTCCTCTAGAAATTTGCTCTGAGACTTGACTTTGTATTCCTCTTGAAGAGGTCGCATTGGTTTGAGATGTTAGGATTTTCTAAGATTTGTGCATTGGTTAAGGATTTGAAATCCTCTAGAAACATCAAAACTTACACCTTGACACCCAGCATTTTTCTTTCTCCTTAGCGCATTGGATGAGGATTTGAAAATCCTCTTGATTTTCGCATTGGTTGAAGATTTGAAATCCTCTGGCAATTGGCTTAGATCAACAACTTGAATCCTCTAGATTTTATCTCCATAATGGCGCATTTGTTGAAGGGTTAGAGATCCTCTGGGTTTAAGCACATTAGATGGATATATTAAAATCTTCTTTAAAAAAAAAACTTTATCCTCTCCCTCATGTTTGGCGCATCTGTTGAAGGGTTAGAGATCCTCTTGCTATTTGTGGATTAGATGAGGGTCTTTGAATCTTCTAGATTGGCGCACTAGTTCATACCTTTTGAATCCTCATAGCATTTGGTGTACTTGATTTGTTTTTTGAATCCCCCTACTTTCTTCCATCTTTAGCGCTTTGGATGAGAGCTTCCAAATCATCCTTGATGTTGGCGCTTGGGATAAGAACTTTGAAATCTTCTAAACTTGCCTCTAAGACTTGACCTTGGATTTTGAAGTGCTCGCCGTGGTTGGATGTCTAGGATATCCCTATTGGTTGACACCTTCGCTTTCTTCCTTGTATGGCGCATTGGATAGGGAATAGAGAATCCTCTAAGAATTCGCCTTGGATGAGGATTTAAGAATCCTCTTGATCTTGCCTTGAAACCTCTTTCCCTTATCTACCTCCTATCAATCGCAAAGGATCTTCCTTGCTAAATTTTGGCACACTAGTTCATCACATTAGAATCTTCTGAAAATTGATTTAAACCTTATGATGAACCTCCTTCCAAGCGCTTAGAATCTTCCTCCATGATGTCGCATTAGTTGAGGGATTGGAGATCCTCTAAAATTCACATTAATATATAACAAATCTCGACCAAAATCCCTCCTCCTTAGGTCGCATCAGATAAGCTTTTTGATTTCCTTTAAATTTCGCATTGACTTGCTTGATTCAAGCGCTTTGGTTTGATGTTTGGAAGTCTTCCTTTTCTTTCACCATGATGTTTTAGTTTAGGCGCATCACTTCATCAATTGAAAATCCTCATACCTTGGCGCATTAGTTTGAGGCATTAAGATCCTCTGGAATTCGCATTGACATAGCGCATTACTTCAAGAACTCAAAATCTTCTAAAACTCGCATTTGTTGAAGGCTTGATGGCACTTTAGTCAAGGCGCATTGGTTCACACCTTCAAAATCCTCTAGAAATTTCGCTTTCACATGTGGCGGGTTGGTTAATGCATTCGAAATCATCTAGAATTGGCGCATCACTTGAGGTGTTCGATTTCGTCTAGAATTTGGCGCAATTTATCACGATTTTGCACCAAGATTTTGCGCCACCTTAATATGCCGTCGCACTGGATCAACTTTTTGAATCCTCTGGAAACTTAGGCATTTTTCAAGGTTCGCGAGGTAAAGGTATATTGAAAAATATATTTAAGTATAAGATTGAATTTCTTATACTTTAAATATTTTTCAATATACCTTTCAGGATGTTTGAGATAGGTCTCGAATCCACCGGATTTAACATGCAAAATCTAGAATTTGGAGGATTCACCAGATTTCAGACTTAGCCATTTTTTCAGGATTTTCAGGATTTCAGGCTCTAGACTTAATCTTTTCAGGATCTCAAACATACTTCAGGAAGGGTCTCAATATTCATTATTTGGATAGAATTCAATCAAGAGTCTTCATCACTGCAAGTTCATCCTCCAAATAAGACCTCCAGTTATAAAGCAAAATCTTCTAGGAGAGACTTATTGGATTGGCAGAGGAAATGAAGCTAAGGCATCATCTAAGATCTCATGCAAAACATCGGAGCTCAAAAAAAGGGGGGTCCCCATTTGCAATGGGGCGATGTGTGATTTGGTCACAACAGGTCTGAAATACAGTTTACCTCAAATGATGGTAAAAGCTCAAACTATTTTTACGGGCACACCATGACAACAGCATCAGCAGAAACAAGAGCAAATATGAAAGGGCATTCACAATAAAACAGACAACAGACAGAAATCATTCCCAGTTAATGTCACTTGCAACACTCTGACTGATAAACATTATATAATGTTTAGGAAAGGCTTTTATAAGGAAGAGAAGCTCTGAAAATCAAATAGTGAAAGTCTGGAACCTGTACATCATTGAATTCCATATTATGGATGAACCCAACTCTAAAGGCGGTGGACATGTCTCTTTTAAAACATGAAAATCATGGATATGCAAAGACTGAAAATACCTGCAACTTGCATTTTTTAAAATCATTATATTTTTTTCCTTTTTAGCTCTTAATAAGCAACCCTCAGTACACCCTAGCTCATCCCAGATTCCTAAGACCCTGCCAGGGCACATGACAAACCCAGGACATTTCCAGGCAGTGTAATGTCCCATTTTCAAAATAAAGCCGCCACTAAAGGGTTTAAGTCTGCCAAGAGTGGACCATGGATTATAGAGGGCTCACATGAGATTAAAAGCACCACCACTCACAAATTCATAACGAAGCCACAAAGGATGGACTCCCTTACGATATTCTGTGGATATGTGAGGCCTTTTGTACTTTGCATTTTGAAAAGGATCAGACGGAAAATAGAGAATGAGAGAAAGTCAAAAGAAATAGGAAGGGGTGCCTTTGGGAAGGCCTATCGAAGGGGCTGCTTGTTGAATGTCACTCCCAAATATTATTTTCTTCATATTTTCATTCCTTTTGTCAATTGCCCTTGCTTCCTCGGATTCTTACAATGGCTCTTCCCAGCCAACATGTGGATTGCCCAAGCTTTAAGCTTGTCATCGTCAGATGGAGGCACTAGAAAGACGACCTTTATAAAGCGCCACCTTACAAAAGAATTTGAGAAAAAATATGAGCCGACAATTGGGGTGGAGGTGCACCCACTTGATTTCTTCACTAATTTTGGAAATTTGTTTTACTGCTGGGACACCGCTGGTCAAGAGAAGTATGGGGGTCTGAGAGATGGTTACTATATTCATGGCCAGTGTGCTATTATCATGTTTGATGTAACTGCACATTTGATATACAAAAATGTCCCAACTTGGCACAGAGATCGTTGCAGGGTATGTGAAAATATCCCGATTGTTCATTGTGGAAACAAGGTTGATGTGAAGGATAGGCAAGCAAAAGCCAAACAAGTCACTTTTCACCAGAAGAACAATCTTCAGTATTATGAGATATCTGCTAAAAGTAATTACAATTTTGAGAAGCCTTTTCTCTATCTTGCACAGAAAATTTCTGGGGATCCCAATCTTCATTTTGTGGAGACACCAGCACTTGCTCCTCCAGAGGTTCAGATTGATATGGCTATGCAACGACAGTATGAGGCAGAACTTGCAGCTGCTGCAGCACAACCTCTTCCTGACGATGATGATGCTTCTTTTGACAACTAGAAGGGGACGCCAAGTTTGCCAGCTTTCAATTGTGGTCTGATAAGGCAGAAGAAAGGAGAAATCAGAACTTTAAAGGTCAGGTTGAAGACAAAGTCGTTGCCAAGAGAAAACGAAGCCATCGCATGAGTTGAAGCCAGCACCAAAGGAATAAAGGCGTATACACGATCGTAGAGGGAGAAGAATTTAATAATATTACAAAATGAGATTAGAATTAAGTTTATTAATCAAGAAGCATTTGAAGGGTGATGACTCTTGAAGGAAAAAAAATATATAAGAAAAACCAAACAAGGAGAAGTGGGGAATATCAATCAATCATCATATCAATCATGATTGACATAATATCTATTTTCTTAGTGGAATACAAAAATAAAGATTCAGAAATTTGAGGACAAAACCCCTGAAGATTAGAAATTAAGGACAAAAACCCTTAATTACCATTGTTGAGTTAGGGATGAAAACCCCTGATTTAGGCAGATCTAAAAGCACTTCAAAACAGACATACAAAGAGAAAATCATTGCAGTGTGGAGAAGATAAATAGCTGATATAAGGATAAGTTTATTTCTACAAAAGAAATACATTCTAAATCTTAATTCTGAATTACATTATGATTAAACTATTGCAACTACTATTTTCAGACTGATTTCATTTTTACAATTTATTTTGCAATTATTATTGTAAAGCTGGGGTTATTATATTTTAAGAAATAAGGAAATTCTAGAACAGGACATTACAATTGGTATCAAAGCAATGATCTTGCCAGCCTGTAATGAGTTGCCCCTGTTTGATCTTTTAGTTTATTATATTATGTTATTTTTTTATTTTTATTTGTGGTCTTTCAGAACTAGATAGAAGTTGCACAAGGGGTTTTTGTTTTGCATGCGATTGTTTTCCCAGATAACAATGAAATATAAGACATGCAATGAAACCCAGAAAAACTATGAACAGATATACGAAAAAGAACAATGACCTAGATCATAAAATCACTCAAAATGAATTATAGAAGCATACCCATTTGCATATCTTCAACTTGATACATATAATGTACATGTACCAGCACTACATGAGCTATGAAAACACCTCCGAATGCATACAGATAGATATTCACGCTCACACAAATGAAGGGAAGTGTTATGCAGCCCTAGGCGCCAACAATGAGTAACATAGCAGTCGTGAGTGAGGAGCGAACCAGCTCCAAGATGACCCATGTTTTTCCTAGGCAATGGTACGGCCCAGCTGGTGATAGCTGCAGCAATAAACACTTCTCAAATGCCCCAAAATCTGTCATAAACTCTCAAATCTGAACTGCAGATGAAATATAGTTTCCAACTCCCAAAATATGAATGGAGGATCATCAAACACTACTCAAAATGCTGCCATAAAGTGGTACGGCCAAGGCTGGGAATGTACGGCCAGCAAAGGGAGGCTGGAAACTCCACAGAAAATTCCTCAAAATCAGTGCCAAAACCTACAATATATCCCTTAATGTCTTTCAATAATTATTGTGCCAAGAACTGAGAGATATGTCTATGAAAACCCTCCTGCGAGAACCAGCATTCAACCATTGAAGCACCAATGCAAACATTGAGTGTATTTGCCTCTTCGAGCACCTGAGGATGATCTTTCACACCTGCAGAATGCTGTTACTAATGGAGGTTTTCATCTCCAAAAGCCATTTGAATTTCTCCAAAACCCTTAACTCTTTGCAAATCCAAAGCCAAAGCAAATGAAAATAATCAACATATATCTAATGAATTGTCTTTTTCCTTCTTATATTTCCTCAAGAGGGTTGATTCACTTTTGGAGGGAAATATTTATTAAAAATCACTTTTCTAATATTTCCCAAGGTGGGCGCCCAACTCCATGACTTAAGTGACTTTTAATAATATTTCATTTTTTTTTATACTTAGCCAATATAACCCAAAGTCCAATATTAATATAATATTAATAATTTACAGACTTTAAAACAGAGGCCCAAATGATCTCGGAATCCAGTGATCTATAGACTGTTGGAAAGGTCTTGCCAAGACGCTTCATCTCCAACACTGAAAATCCCGAAACAGACAGAAACCCTAATTTGCCAAAAATAGTAAGTCCGAGCCTAAGCAAAACAAATCCACCCCAAAAAGTGCCAAACTGAAGATCACACTGAAACCATGCCAACATACACTCAAATACTGACAAACCCATCCAAGTCATCACCAACAATGGTTCCCTAATCAGGATGGTTAGTCTACAAGAACTCAATAATAGACTAACTCTCCATCTATCTGCATGGGCTAGAAAAGGGGACATTACACGACCTGCAGGGTAGCGCTAACTTTTTTGGATGCAGTCAAAGAGACTTGAATGACTACAAAAGGAAGAGGACATGGATCTTGTTCAAGAGTTATTGTACAAACTTGAGGCCACCAAAATTCTAGACCAATATCAAAGGTTGTCGGATCATATCAAAGCTAGCATTCCTTTTGATGAGTACTTGGAGGCACTCGGGTACCAATATCCCGACAAAAGAGGACTATATGACTACATAAGGAAGTTGAGAAAGGAAGAAGAAGAATTGCAAGGAGATGGTAAAATAGTTGACACTGAAAGTGGGGTTGCTTCTGTTTGTTCAAATAAATTAAACGACTCAATTGGTAAGGTGCTTGAAACGAATCATACAGAATACATTAATGGATAGAACTAAAGGAGACAATGCTAAATCCGAGAACTTAAAAGTTGGGGAACTAACTAAAGTAAAAGATTTGGATCCACAATTTTTGTTTGCAGAAAGGTCATATTTTTCCCTTGAGTTGCACAACAAGTTAAGTAGCATGGATGAGAATTCTAATGAGGGTGAGTTAGTGAAAAGTTCTTGTCAGGAGACTATCATAAATTTTGATTGTGGTAAGCCAACTAAGGGTCTTCAGGAACAAGAAAGTATTGTTTACACTAATGCCTTTTCTCAATGGGGACTTCCTCTCTCTAACAATAAGAGAGAACCAATTGACAGCTCAGAGGATGTTAGTTCAAGTCTAGAAAGCAATGAACCTATATATGAAGGGGGGAAGTGCATTTTAGCTGATACTATGCCTCCGATATATGAAAATAAGGAGCCTCTCTATGAGGGTGAAGTAGCTTTAGCAAAACAGGGAGACAAATGAGCAGTTTTGCAAGGTAATGTAATAGGACCAAAAAGATATAAAATCATTGTAGAAAAGAACATTGGATTTAAGGTCACAGATGTGTATCATGCTTCTAATTCTCATCTTAATATATGGAAAGCTCACTTTTCTGCTTTGACTCAAAGATATATCCATGAAACTATGCGAAGGTTGGGCCAACCAAATCAATTCTTTGTAGATGCAGTTGATGCCAAAAAGGAAATTGATCTTCAGATTAGTGCTTCCTTTACTTGGTTTAAAACTATGCTATTGAAAGATGTATTTTTGTTTCTTCTCTTTGAGGATGAGAGAAAACTTATCTTAAATTACAGAGCTTGCCAATTTCCAACTCTTGGTTTTGTTGTTGAGAGTTACTCGGAAATACCAGTACATGAGCCAGAAGAATACTGGACAATAAATTGTCCTCATACTTTAGAGGATGGTATCAACCTTATAACATTATATATTGGCAGTCTGGTTGAGGCAAGTGTTAACAATATTACGGAGAGTAATTGGTAAAATATTGAAAATGTATTAACAAAATGAGCAAGAGCTCAGATATATACAAGACTTACAAAGAAAGCAAGTTTCTAAAATAGAAACTGCAGAAGATCTTTTACAGATAAATTACAAGACTAACCATTAACTAAAATAGAATAAGTAATTAATCTAATACCCTCCCTTAATGGTCAATCTATCAACTACACCAAGAGACCCCCTGAATTTTACAAACTTATCTGGACCAAGGGACTTGGTGAGGATATCCGCTGTCTGATCCTCCGTTGGAACATATAGCAACTGAACTGATCCGTCTTCAACAAGCTTTCGGATGAAATGACAATGAGTTTCTACATGCTTGGTTCTTTCATGGAAGACTGGATTTTTGGCAAGTTTGAGAACTCCCTGATTATCACAGAACAAGGGAGTCGGACCTACTTGAGATATTTGCATATCAGCAAGCATCCGGCGAAGCCAAACTGCCTCACAAGCTGCCTTAACTACTCCCCGATACTCTGCTTCTGTCGAGGAGAAAGCCACTGCCTGCTGCTTCTTACTACTCCATGTGACGGCACCGGATCCCAAACTGAACACATACCCGGAGGTGGATTTCCTATCATCAACTGAACCTGTCCAATTTGAGTCTGTGAAACCACTGAGTCTAGGAGCGTGACTCCTTGAGTAAAGAAGGCCATAATCAGAAGTGCCCTTCACATATCGCAGCACACGCTTCGCTGCTACCCAATGATCAGCCTTGGGGGCTGTCATGAAGCGTGAAATGTAGCTCACTGCAAAACTGAGGTCAGGTCTAGTGGCAGTGAGATAGATGAGGCTGCCCACTAGTTGCCTGAACAATGATTCATCCACTACAGGTGAGTCTGACTTGGCTGACAACTTAAGCCCGTTTTCCATGGGTGTGGAGGCAGGTTTGCAATCCTACATACGGAACTTATCCAGAAGACTGCGAGCATACTTGGACTGAGAAATGAAGATATAGCTCTCAGTCTGCCAAACCTCAACACCTAAACAATAATGCAAGAGGCCCAAATCTGTCATGTCAAATGTGCTGCACAAATCCTGTTTGATCTCAACGATCAAATGTGTCGAGCTACCAGTAATAATCAGGTCATCCACATAGACAACAAGAATCAGAATATCACTACTAGTGCGTTTGACATACAAATTAGAGTCAGATGGACTCCTCTAAAAGCCATGATCTGTGAGATACTTATCTATCTTGATGTACCAAGCTCGAGGAGCCTGTTTCAGGCCATAGAATGCTTTGACCAGTCTACACACCTTATGTTCTTGACCAACAACCTTGAACCCTGGAGGCTGCGTCATGTAGACTTCTTCCTTCAACTCACCGTTGAGGAAGGCACTCTTAACGTCCATCTGATGGACTTTCCAACCAAACTGGGCTGCTAAGGCAAGGACGAGCCGAATTGTACTCATTTTGGTTGTAGGAGCAAAAGTCTCCTCGTAGTCAATGCCTTCCTTCTGTGAGAACCCCCTAGCAACAAGACAAGCTTTGTACTTGTCAAGGGTTCCGTCAGCTTTGTATTTCACCTTGTACACCCACTTGCAGCTAATGGGCTTCTTCCCTGGAGGAAAATCAGAAAGGACCCAAGTGTGATTTCTCTGAAGACTCTGGTATTCAGACTCCATAGCCTTTTCCCACTCAGGAATTCCTTTAGCCTCTGAATGTGTCTAAGGCTCATAGACACTGTGAATGTTAGCCATGAGAGCAAAGTTAACTGTATGCTGCTGTTTGCTCTTGTTTCGGGATGATCTACCCTCAATGAGCTCATCGTCATGAAGATCTCCAATAGTCTTAGCCCACCATTTAGGCCTCAGAGTAGAAGGGCCAACATTGGATGCAATAGGTGGAAGATCAACATCATCCGGAGGAAAGTCGGGTTGAGCATCATCAAAATCAGAATCTGCATCATCATCCCTCCCATCAGGTGCACCTAACGGAAGATGAACACCCAAATCAGCAGCCTTCAAATGCTGATCCTCAGAATGCTGCACAGACGAGGAAGAAAAAGGTCCTCGTTCTTCATCAAAGACAACATCCCAGCTGAAGGTAAGACGATCAGTATCTATATCAATCAACCGGTAAGCCTTATGGTTGTCACTGTACCCTGTGAACATAAGCTTTTAACTCTTGGAATCCAACTTGGAGCGCTTGGCATCTGGAATCCATACATAAGCTAAAGAGTCAAATATTTTCAAATGACTGATCCGAGGTTTGCGGCCAGTCCAAGCTTCTTCAGGAGTCTTCTCCTTAATAGCATAAGTCGGAGACCGATTAAGGAGATAGACGGCAGTGTAGACTGCTTCTGCCCAGTACTTCTTAGGAACACTCCTGTGTTCTAACATGGAACGTGCCATCTCAGTGATTGTGCGGTTGCGCCGCTCTACAACACTATTTTGCTGAGGAGTATAGGGTGTGGTTAACTGGCGTTTGATGTCGTGTATATCACAGAAGTTGGAGAAGTCAGTAGAACAGAATTCCCCCCCATTATCTGACCTAAGAGTGACTATGGAACAGCCAAACTCTTTCTCTACTAAGGCCTTAAACTTCTGAAATATAGTAAACACATCTAATTTCTGTCTGAGAAAGTACACCCACATTTTACGACTGAAATCATCAACAAAAAGTAAGAAGTACCTACAACCAATAACAGAAGGTGTATTCATTGGCCCACATACATCAGCGTGAACCAACTGTAGTACCTTGGAGGCTCGCCATGACTCACCAGTCGGGAATGGTGTTCGATGCTGCTTCCCAGCCTGACAAGCTCCGCAAACACCAAGATGCTGAGTCCAAATCTCAGGTAAACCGGCTACAAGGCCCTCCCGAGATAGCTGAGAAAGATAGTGCACATTTAAATGCCCATAACGCTGATGCCAAAGAGTAGTGATGGAAGAATTTCGAGCTGCCATGGCTAACTCTGGAGAATCACCTGTATCCACAAGTCTGTATAGACCATGATCCTCAATACCAACAGCCACAGTGCTACGAGTCTCCCGATCAACAATGGAACATTTGTGTGTACTGAAAACCACATCCAACTGAGGAGAGTGCCGCATGATCTGACTGACAGAGAGAAGATTAAGTTCCATGCCAGGAACATAGTAGACATTGAGGATTATGAGATTCCTCCCACCAGACTGAATCTGAACAGTGCCCTTACCGACAACTGTATATTCTTCTCCTCCACCAAAAATAACTGAGTCATTGAAGGGAGTAAAGTCTGAAAACCAATCACGTCGATCAGTGAAGTGACGCGAAGCACCTGAATCAATGTACCAGGCAGAGGACTTCACATGATCTGCAGGTCTTTTAGCCATAAAAGCGTAAAAGGCAGATTCCTTCTACTCAGTGTGCTCGGCAATATTTGCTTTCTGCTGAGACCCTCCCTGCTTCTTCTGTTCAGAAGCCAAACGCTGACGACAATCCTTTTTGATGTGACCATATTTGTGACAGTAATTACACTGAATATTCTTTTTCTTGTTGCTGTCCTGAGGTGGACCTGAGCCTTTCTGCTGTGCAGGCTGACCTTTGCCTTTATTCTGAGCCTGAAACTTGGCTGCAAAAGCCTGCTCTGAAGAGGAAGAAGTACTACTACCAAACTGTTGTTTCCAGCGATCCTACTGCAAGAGGATAGTACAGAGTTCTGGAAACTTCAGATCAACATTAGCTAATGTAATGTTGAGAGTCTCAATGAAATGTTCATAGGACTTGGGTAGACTTTTCAAAGTGATCACGACCATGTCTTCTTCCTCCATTTTTCGACCAATAGCCTCCAACTGATCTCTGATCTCCTGAATCTTGTTCAGGTGCACTTGCAATGTAGTTTTCTCATCCATCATGATAGAAAACAACATATTTTTCAGGAAGAACGCACGGCTCTTGTCAGAGGTTTCATGCAAACCCTTCAGATGGTCCCAAATCTCCTTTGCTGTTTTTCCAGCCGGAATCTGAGGTAGCTGATCTTCTGTGACGGAAAGCTTAATAAGCATGACAGCTTCACGGTTCTGCTCATCAAACTTGTCCTGGTCTTTACCCGTCGTTGCAGGACGAGTAGTAGTGCCTAAAATCATCTGATCGAGGCAGCGATATTCAAAAATGGTCATCATTCGCTGCTTCCAGGTATTATAATTTTTGCCATTGAAACGCTAACTGCCCTCCAACATAATGTTGGTCAAACTCGCCATCTTGCACGCTTTTCGATGCACGAAAAACAATGAACTGAGAAGAGGCTTAAGGCACAAATTTCAATGCACTGAGGTAGGTACAGGAACAGATTTCAAGACAAACCCGCTGACACAAATTTAAAGGCACAAATTTCGAGGTACCCGAAAAATTCTGAAGTCAACCCAGAAAAGACCTCGAAAACCCACCAAGAATCAAGAATGAAGGGAAAACAATGGCGCGAGGATCTTCAAAATCACGTCCTTGCTGCAATCCAACAGACAGCAAAAACAATCGGCAACCAAATCCGCCGGGAATTCAACGCCAAAAAAAAATGCGACCAGACACTAGTAAAACGCGGCCCTCAACACGGAATCCCGCACAAAGGAGGTAGAAATTTCGCATCTGAGGGAAGAATCTGCCGCCGCCGCCAATGACAAACCCTAGCAACCAAAAAAATATTAACGTCTGCAGATTCGAAGCCCTAGCCGCCAGAAAACGCGAGGATATTCTAGACGTCTCTCGCCACAGGAAAGACCACAATATGCAGGCAGAAATCGCAAAATCACGGCCAAAGAGCAAACGCGCCAGAAAACCGAATCATGTCTTAACAAAGTGGAAAGACAGCCAAAATTCGTCACAAAGCTGCACGAAAAATGCCCACGAAACAGCCACGAGTTTGCAGAAGTCGAATCGCGATTTTCAGTGAGGAAAAACCTGCGCTCTGATACCATATTACGGAGAGTAATTGGTAAAATATTGAAAATGTATTAACAAAATGAGCAAGAGCTCAGATATATACAAGACTTACAAAGAAAGCAAGTTTCTGAAATAGAAACTACAGAAGATCTTTACAAATAAATTACAAGACTGACCATTAACTAAAATAGAATAAGTAATTAATCTAATAAACAATAACTCTCGATGGACATCTTTGTAGTACAGAGTCGGACATAACCAAGACAATGAAAGAAGCGTCACTTGGTGTATAGTTTTCAATTCCTAATTATATCATAGTGTCACAACATAAGCTAATTACATCACAAGGACGATCAACGTCTAGGAATTACAAATCTACAAGGTTGATTTGGGATCCTGGTAACTCCAAGAGCATCCTAGCTTCAGATTGTTTGAGGACAATGTCATGTCCCGATATTAAGGCATTGTTTAAATTAAGGATTTAAACAATATGATGGAAGTCGATTTCGTAAAATACCAATTCAGATGATAGAAATAATTACATATATTATTAATATATATAACATTAAAATAATATTATATAACTAATATTATTATATTAATATAATTACAAATATAAATGACTTTATTGTCTTTATAAGACAGTCTAAAGAAAAGTCTCTAACAAGGCTAGCAATCACTAAGGGAAAGTGATGCTAAACAAACATAAGACAAATGAAGAAGTGATTATGTTACCAAGCGCCAGTCATATTCGATTAAGAGCAAGGGACACACCCGATCAAAATAGACACGGCTATCAACGAATATATATGGGGATCGGGGGTGGCAGTGGAGGAATCATGAGGAGAATCAACAAACAATCAATCATTCCTTCCATCTGCAATCATAATAATCACAAATTATAGATTAGTTAGTCAAACAAGAAAGTCTGTGTGAATCACCGAAGTTCCATCGCTACTCAAAAGTAGATTGATCGTCTAGTTATCAAAGAAGTCATCATCTCATCAGAGATGAGAATTGTGGTCAAAGGATTTCAATGTGAATGCGTTGAGCTTCTACAAAGGAAATCGTAGATGTGTCTGGGTGAAATCAATTGTTAAGACAAAGAAAGCCATGACTTATCATTGATCTGCCGCTCTCCAATCCAATTCGAGGATCGTCGTTGTAGAAGGGATCGATTGTATATTTGAAGGCATTATCACCAGTAATCTGGCATCACCACCAGTAATTTGGCAATTGTATCTTTAATCAACATTGGAAGAAGCATTAGAGTTTATGTAGACAGCAACCATTATATCAAGGCAGCGCTTCTCATTCGATGATCCATGTTGGCCACTGTCATTGATTGATATTGCCTGAGTATATCGCCCCAATAGCAAAGAATTTATGTTGAAATCTGATTGTAAGAGGCAGAAGTGATTAAACAAAAATAATAACATTCAAGTCTTTAATTTGAATGTAATAATCTATTATTTCTCCGTTATTTGTCATCCGAGTGCTTATAAGCAAATATCTAGAAAAGGGGCATTACAAGTGGTATCAGAGCTAACACCCTATCATCCTGTGAGAAAATTTAATGCAAGCTTACTCAAGGAGGTATCCCTCACAAAACAACAATAATATGGAAATGAGCAATGAATTGAAGGCTTTTATGGAAATGACCACAAAAGCTATGACGGAACAAACCAAAGCTACCCAAGCACTTCAACAAACATTACAAAGCATGGGAAATGTAATCGACAATCTCAAAAATCATGGCAAATGAAGAATTGGAGGAAAATTTTGAACCTAAGGAGAAGAAAAAGAAACAAAGTGAAAAAAAAAGTTTTTGATTACTCAAGTACAAGCAAACCATGTTAGAGACATGATAGGTAGGAAGAATGCCCTCCATCATGCTCTTATCTAATTATGTTAAAGGGATGATAGGTAGGAAGAATGCCCTCCATCATACCCTCATCAAGACATGATAGGTAGGAAGAATGCCCTCCATCATGCTCTTATCTAATTATGTTAAAGGGATGATAGGTAGGAAGAATGCCCTCCATCATACCCTCATCAAGACATGATAGGTAGGAAGAATGCCCTCCATCATACCCTCATCAAGAGATGATAGATAGGAAGTGTGCCCTCCATCATACTCTTGTCAAGATGTGATAGGTAGAAAGTGTGCCCTCCATCATACTCTTGTCAAGATGTGATAGGTAGAAAGTGTGCCCTCCATCACACTCTTGAACCTTGAAGGTGGACATAAGAGGTGATAGGTAGGAAGTGTGCCCTCCATCACGCTCTAACTTGCAAGTATTTCCATGAACTTTATCAAAGGATCATCTTGAGGTTTGGATAATTGTATGTTGAAATTAATATTATTTATGTTATATCATTAATTATGTTAGGATGTATTGATTTCATTGCTAATTTATTAATCTTGTGTGTAGGTGAAGAAATCAGTACATCCTACAAGGGACATTAGGGAAGTATAGAACACAAAAAGTTAATTTCATTAATCACAAAGACCCATGAACCAAATTCATCTCTTCCAAGAGTCTCCTTTGAATTCTTCTCTTGATTTAAGTAACATAAAACCGATACTAAGTTATATTATGGGCCCATAACCCACAAATTCCTAGGATCATTCTTCATAATCATCTATAACACTTATAATTCATCAAGCACATCGCTATTCAAATAAAAGCTTACCAAATCTTCTTTGATCATAAAATTTCTCTCCATGACATCATATAATCCATTACTCCTCAAGAATATGACTCTTCTCAATTTTGAGGTCAATAACATATGACAAATATAAGACCGAATCTCATAATCAAAGACCAAGATATCTTCATCATTCATTGGAATTTTGGAATCTCAATACTCTCAAAAATTTCTTCAGCATTGAAAATATTTTTATTATCTAAAAACCACATCTTCATCTATAATACTTGCATCACATCGTTGTATATCGAACAAAATGCTTACCTATACAATTACCTTTCATTAGTCACAAAGTCTCTTTCATGGAATCACAAACACTTCACCAAAGCAATATTCATTCTGAATCAAAACATCTCAACGCATTGAAAGGAAGACGTTAAGATAAGAAGTACAAGGTAATCATTCTACCCAAAGACCAATTCCGAGGTCAGAGGTCAAAATGTCTTTTGGGAAGAAAAGGGAACTTGTCTTAAGAAAACATTGGCAGTTGGATTGTGACAACAATCCCTCATAAAAATCGATTTAGATCCTGACGATTTTTTTTGTGATTGCTTGAGGACAAGCAATCTTGAGTGGGGAAGGTTGTCATGTCCCGTTATTAAGGCATTGTTTAAGTTAAGGATTTAAATAGTATGATGAAAGTCGATTTCGTAAAATACCAATTCGGATGATGGAAATAATTACATATATTATTAATATATATAATATTATATAACGAATATTATTATATTAACATAATTACAAATATAAATGACTTTATTGTCTTTATAAGACAAAGTCTAAAGAAAAGTCTCTAACAAGGCTAGCAATCACTAAGGGAAAGTGATGCTAAACAAACATAAGACAAACAAAGAAGTGATTATGTTACCAAGTGCCGGTCATATTCGATTAAGAGCAAGGGACGCACCCGATCAAAATAGGCATGGCTATCAACGAATATATATGGGGATCGGGGGTGGCAGTCAAGGAATCATGAGGGGAATCAACGAACAATCAATCATTCCTTCCATCTGCAATCATAATAATCACGAATTACAAATTAGTCAGTCAAATAAGAAAGTCTGTGTGAATCACCGAAGTTCCATTGCTAGTCAAAAGTAGATTGATCGTCTAGTTATCAAAGAAGTCATCATCTCATCAGAGATAAGAATCATGGTCAAAGGATTTCAATGTGAATGCATTGAGCTTCTGCAAAGGAAATCGTAGATGTGTCTAGGTGAAATCAATTGTTTAGACAAAGAAAACCATCACTTATCATTGATCCGCCACTCTCCAATCCAATTCGAGGATCGCCATTGTAGAAGGGATCGATTGTATATTTGAAGGCGTCGTGTAATCTGGCATCATCACCATCAATTTGGCAATTGTATCTTTACTCGACATTGGAAGAAGCATTAGAGTTTATGTAGACAGCAACCATTATATCAGGGCAGCGCTTCTCATTCGATGATCCATGTTGGCCACTGCCATTGATTGATATTGCCTGAGTATATCGCCCCAATAGCAAAGAATTTGTTGAAGTCTGATTGTAAGAGGTAGAAGTGATTAAACAAAAATAATAACTTTCAAATCTTTAATTTGAATGTAATAATCTATTATTTGTCCGTTATTTGTCATCCGAGTGCTTATAAGCAAACATCTAGAAAAGGGACATTACAGACAAGCAATCATGGGTAGGGCGGACTGTAATGTCCCGTTTTCAAAATAAAGTCGCCACTAAAGGGTTTAAGTCTGCCAAGAGTGGACCAAGGATTATAGAGGGATCATATGAGATTAAAAGCACCACCACTCCCAAATTCATAACGAAGCCACGAAGGATGAACTCCCTGACGATATTCTGTGGATACATGAGGCCTTTCATACTTTGTATTTTGAAAAGGATCAGACGGATGATAGAGAATAAGAGAAAGTCAAAAGAAATAGGAAGGGGCACCTTTGGGAAGGCCTGTCAAAGGGGGCACTTCTTGAACGTCACTCCCAAATATTATTTTCTTCATATTTTCATTCCTTCTGCCAATTGCCCTCACTTCCTCGCATTCTTACAATGGCTCTTCCCGGCCAACATGTGGATTGCCTGAGCTTTAAGCTTGTCATCGTCAGATGGAGGCACTGGAAAGACGATCTTTGTAAAGTGCCACCTTACAGGAGAATTTGAGAAATATGAGCCGACGATTGGGGTGGAGGTGCACCCACTTGATTTCTTCACTAATTGTGGAAAGATTCATTTTTACTGTTGGGACATAGCTGGTCAAGAGAAGTTTGGGGGTCTGAGAGATGGTTACTATATTCATGACCAATGTGCTATTATCATGTTTGATGTAACTGCACATTTGATATACAAAAATGTCCCAACTTGACAAAGAGATCTTTGCAGGGTATGTGAAAATATCCCCATTGTTCTTTGGGGAAACAAGGTTGATGTGAAGGATAGACAAGCGAAAGCCAAACAAGTCACTTTTCACCGGAAGAGCAATCTTCAGTATTATGAGATAGCTGCTAAAAGAAATTACAAATTTGAGAAGCCGTTTCTCTATCTTGCACGGAAAATTTCTGGGGATCCCAATCTTCATGTTGTGGAGACACCAGCACTTGCTCCTCCAGAGGTTCAGATTGATATGGCTATGCAATGACAGTATGAGGCAGAACTTGCAGCTGCTGCAGCACAACCTCTTCCTAATGATGATGATGCAGCTTTTAACAACTAGAAGGGGACGCCAAGTTTGTCAGCTTTCAATTGTGGTCTGATTAGGTAGAAGAAAGGAGAAATCATAAGTTTAAAGGCCAGTTTGAAGACAAAGTCATGGCCAAGAGAAAATGAAGCGATCACATGAGTTGAAGCCAGCACCAAAGGAATAAAGGTGTATACACAATCGTAGAGGTAGAAGAATTTAATAATATTACAAAACGAAATTATAATTAAGTTTATTAATCAGGAGGCATTTGAAGGGTGATGACTCTTTAAGGAAAAAGATATATAAGAGAAACCAAATAAGGACAAGTGGGGAATATCAATCAATCATCATATCAATCATGAAGACATAATATCTATTTTCCTGTTGGAATACAAAAATAAAGATTCATAAATCTGAGGAGAAACCCCTCAAGATTAGAAATTAAGGACGAAAACCCTGAATTACCATTGCTGAGTTAGGGACGAAAACCCCTGATTTAGGCAAATCTAAAAGCACTTCCAAAAACATACAAAGAGAAAATCATTGCAATGTGGAGAAGATAAATAGCAGATATAAGGGTAAGTTTATTTCTACAAAAGAAACACATTCTAAATCTTAATTCTGAATTACATTAAACTATTGCAACTACTATTTTCAGACTGATTTCATGTTTACAATTTATTTTACAATTATTATTGTAAGCTAGGGTTATTATATTTTAAGAAATAAGGAAATTCTAGAAAGGGACATTACGGGCAGGTTTCAGGGTTTGGAAAGAAACCCAGACAGATCTGAGCAGGGCCCAGGATTTGGAACGAACCCGACATATTAGGGCAGCACCCAGGATTTGGAACAAACCCGACATATTGGGGCAGCACCCAGGATTTGGAATGAAATAGGTCATACCCAAGCAGGACTAGGGATTTGGAACAAACCTTGGGAACATATCCAGCCCAGTATTGGTACCTGAACCACACCAATATAGGTACACAAGGGGCTGAGGAGGGGTAACCAATAACTTAGTTGAAATCTTTTAAATACCTTAACTATTGATTGGTAGCAGAAGAAACACAATCAAATGTCAACACAAAATTAAGCATACAATTCCAGAATAGTGATAGTTATCAACTGAGGTGCAAAATGCCTCATTTTTCAAAATTGTTTTAAAACCACTAAAACATTAAGACAGAGATCAAGGATATTAGAGTGAAGTTACCACAAGTGCCTGTATTGTTCTCATATGGTGTTTGATGTTTTAAGTGGGAATGTTGAGATTCTGTCACAACACCATGATTAAGTGTGCTCTAACTAATCTATACAATTACATTAGAACTTGCACACTTTATACATTCCTTGACATATGCCCCATTAGCTGTAATTTCCTGCAATCTTAGGCTATTGAGATTGAAATTTATCTTATGAAGAGGTTTCCACAGGAACAATACTGCAGGTCTTAATGGTCTAACATCACAAATACATCTATATGCAATTGTTCTTGTATGTAAATGTGAACGCTATATGTTTCTGAAATAATTCCTAGTCCCCATCTTAAATATTTGCTCTCGGATTGAAATCAATTATTGACATTGTATCATCCCTCTTTAGAAATTGATAGAAGTTATTAAATGAATATCCCCAATAGCCAAGTGAAAGTATCCAATAACTCGGCTTGAACTTATGGGCATATTATTGAAAAGGATAATACTCAAAATCCCAATTGTATGAACTCCCACTAATCAAGTGATCATGTATTTTTCCAGGGACTGTGAAAACCAGTGTTCCAAGGGGATGTGCGCCCCGCCCCCCCCCCCCCAAAACAAAAAGGGTGTTTCGAAAAAGAGGACACCCCAAAACATGGGGACAGGGACAAGATGTTCACCTTACAAAGAGGACATTTCCAAGATATCTCCCCTGTTGGGGACATTGAGGGGATGCCAGGAAGTCCCTGGGACAGCGTGGCAACTCCGTTAAGCCCCTTTAACGTCTTGGAAACTTAGGGACATCCCCACAGTTTCGCTATGTAATGATAATGATTTTGATTTGTGTCAAAGCTTTGAACAGACAGACAACATGATGGAATGTACAAATGGTTAACCTTGGAAGAAAGATGGAATACTAACAGGGTATTGGTGGCAAAATAGACTATTAAAGCAGCTGTTACTGTTTTTGTTTACTCAGATGCACACTCTCTTAGCTTAACTTTAGGAAGTTGGTGTTCAAATATTTATTAATTTGTACATGACCAACATCTTGAGCTTGGTAGAGAGTGGAAGAAGCAATGAAGGTGGTGGTGGAGGATGTTCATTGTAATCAAGTTTTCATAAATGTTTGTGAGTTTCTGCTGACTGCTGTAAGGAATTTCTAAAAACTCATCTACTAGAACTAAGAAAGCAGAGAAGAAAATAAATAAAAAGATTCAAGAATGACGATATTCCTAGCTTCAGCCGTGCAGCCCTTATCATTTAGATCAGTCAGATTCTCCAGCTTCACTGTAAGTTCTCTAAAGAATGAAGATTTGGTCAGAAAAAGTGAGAACTTGTTATTGGAGAAAACATTATGATAAAATTATGAAAAATGGCATGTGACATGAAAGTCCATATGGTCTTGAAGGCCTTAATTTGGGCTTGGTGGCAGGTGCTCTGCCCCTCAACCCCACCCTGTATCGTGTGCCACCCCTCGACCCCGCTGGGGGCACCACCCCCAGACCCCCACTCTGGTTTTAATTATATAATATATAGATAGATAGATAGATAGATATTTGTACCACCAGCTGCTGTCGCCCTGCCATCCCCAAATTTTTGGGTCCATGGTCCCCATATCCCTAAAACCTATCCCCAAGGTCCCCACATCTTCCGTCCCCAAACTCCATGGAACATAGGTGAAAACCCAGAAGAAACACAAAACTTTTGGACCTATTCAATCAGAAATGCATTCTTCGAGTCATCCATTTACAATTTCATACAATTCAAATCTTGGCCCGATATAGTTCATTTGCATATTCAAATCAGACTGTGCCATGGCAGTGATAACATTAGAAATTTTTTGCATCTACAGGAACCAAATAAGAGAAAAGGAGATCAGACTTCTGAAATATGAAGATAAAAATGTGTTCTCAAGGATTTACAGAATTTTGTATCCTCTTAAATCTAACTGCAAAACAAATGGAATGAGAATTGGGTTAATATGATGCTTATATATTGATTCTAATGTTATATTCAACTTATTTTGCAGCCATGCAAAATAATATCTTCCAGTGTCAATAGGATGCTTTAGTTCTATGCCATAAAAAAGCAACCCAGGATTGAGAGTAAATAGTTAGAACATATTTTACAGGTGATGAGAAGAGAAAGAAATGACTAGAATGTTTATCCAATCCTGCTTTGAATGATGGGAATATATGCACAAAATTTTTGAGGTAACATAATTGATCGATGGCATAGAAATCAAATATTAAAATAGCAGCATATTTCAAGCCATAAAATGCCTTAATGCATGCATATAGAGAGAAAAAGTAGCTTTGCAACTTCAACTAATGGCATTTAAAAATTGTAAATTCAAGAATTTACTTGAAGTTGAAATGCAGAGACAACAAAAAAAATGTATCAAATGTACAAACCTGCATGCTCTCAGATGTCGGAGTCAAGAATGAAACCCTAGCCAACTTGTCATGTTCCATTTCAAACACTCTACCATTATACCACCGGCCATCCATGTAGCGGAATCGGCATTTGGAGCCAACTCTGAGTGGGGACATGTCTACAGGCTCTGCTTCATCCACTGGATCTGATGGCTCAACTCTGGCATCTTCAGACTCCAACATGGAGCCAGTTGTTCCTGTAGCTCTCATGTTGTCAACTTCTCGAAGTAGACGTGCACGCTTCAAGTGGAAAAGGCCTTCCTCTGCAGCCTTGAGAGCAACAACAAGCTCCTCTCGCACCTTCAAAAGCAACATAAAAAATAAGAATTTCTACAGCATATATGCAAAACACTACATTTTGGCTAAGTTGCCAGTTTGGGTTCCGGTTTGGAGTTTGGGTATGGCAGTTTGCCACGTTTTTTTAGCCATGTTTATATGGGTGGGTATATCCAATATAAAAAAACAGCCATAATTTGCACAAAACATACAAAATTCTATACAGAAGACTGCTGATAATTGATAATTCAATGTCAAATGTTAAAGATAAATTAAAACGGTTTATATATGTTCAAAATACAGCAATATTCTGTGGTTAATTAGGTAGTTGGTTTTAAGGTTAGTTAAGAATTTTTATCTGTTTCTTTCAACAATATATATTGTGGGAAGGGGTGGCATGGAGCACCAGATAATGTGCATCTGGCCCAGGGCCGTAGCCAAGATATATCCAAGGTGTACCCGACCAGGACCTGTACCCAATACAGGTACACCCTGGGTACAGATCATAACCGGTAACAGAAGACTTTGGGGTAGTCAGCTCTTTGGTATAAGATGAAATGGAAAAACACCTTCCATATTTTAGGGCTTTCCATTTCTGTAACGATGTTGATGGTGCAGAGAATGATTGAGCAGCTTAAAATCTCAATGCACATTAATGCAACGAGATGCTTTAAACATCCTATTATTATAGCTCGCTGATCTTATAATTCAGCCCCACTGACTGATTTCAGTCACTTGTAGAACATACAACAAGTTTAATAAAATTTCAAATCAAGACAAAATGTCAAAGCTCAATCATAATGATGAGCAAGATGGCATCAGTTTCCAAAACAATGCTGTTGGCCTTTCATCTCCAGCAAATAACATTATGGACCTACATTGTCATTGCTTGTAATCCTTTTTTTATGGAAAATCAAAACCGGTAGAATAGAAAAGCATCTTTTCCAAAGAATCCTATAAACTGCTGAGTTTGTTTCCATTTTGACAACTTCCCACATATGAAGGGTGCACCTTCAATCCATTGTTGGGAAATATAAAGAAGTTGTAAGTATTGTTCTTTGGTTTAAGCAAATGAATTGTCATACAAATTTCAAAAGGAAAGATGCAAAAATTACTCAATTTTTCTTTTCAAGGTGCAATGAGGTACAATTATAAGTTTAATTTGTTCAACTCTGCAATAGATTAGAACTTCACTCAAAAGTGTCAACACGATAAAGAACCATCATATGAGTTTCAAACCAATCTAGATCTTTCCTGACAGGATCCCAATGCTTAAAAGTGCTTGATTCTGTGACCATCAAACCCAAATTCACACCATGCTTGTTCAAATAAGGGCCCACATGAAAAATAATGTCCAAGTTTGGCAAGACAAAGTGGGCTCAGTTTGATCATTGATGTGATAGACTTCCAGCTGCTGATTACAACCACAATTCTGTGGGATTTAGGAGATTATTGAGTAGTTTACACCAGTTCTCAAGGAGTTTCCAAAGTTTTTAGCACTAAAATTCTAACAGAGAGCATTTCTCCATTAGAAGAAATGCAGATGGACAATAAATCTCAAAAGGTGTAAGCAAACGAATATTATGAAGGGAAAACTAAGCATGTGCCTTAACTTCCTGATTCTAGAGCTTTGAGGGTGTATGCCATTAACTTCTTGATGTAGTCTTGTAATTTATTTCACCCAAAATCTACACCAAAACAAAGCAAACAACTATTTCAGGGTTCCAAGGTTTCAGACTTAGAATCAGCCATCAGGATTCCGCATGAGGATGCGATTTTGTACTCAATTTGCATTCAAGTCAATCAAATTTAATAGAAAACACTTTTGTACTCATTTATGGACTCATTGGATACATCTTGTCATTGGATACATCGGAGCCCTTGGACAGGGCGGGATGAGCAGCCTTCATTGTTTTCCGAGGATGAGATCTATGATTTGGAGAGACAGGCAATGGAACCAGGGGGGTGGAATAAGTGGATTGGGATTCTCATTGGATGACATTGAGGATGAGGAGGATGAGGAGGATGAGGAGGAGACATTAGCACCAGTACCACTACCAGCATCTACATCCAGGATGGAGGTTGAGCCACCGTCTGTCATGCCGAGGATGGAGGAGCCACAGCAGATTCCTAGGACTAGACCCTCTAGTTCTACCACTCCCCTAGTTTTCACTAGACTTGGGAAGAGGAAGATGTAGTATTTAGTATTTACTTTCAATTTTACAAAAACAATTTGCTATTTTCATTTTGTCTCAAACTATCAGTACCAGCGCATTCCACATGAGGATGCCATTTTGTACCCAATTTGCTTTGAAATCAATCAAATAAAACTAGACTCAGCTTGTTTCTCATTTATTGACTCATTGGATGCATCTTATCATTGAATTTTGCAAAAAAAAGCGTTTTTAATGAAATTTAAACAATTTTTTAAGTTGACGAGTTTTTCCGAGTTTTTTGCCGAGTTTTTGGCAAGTCGAGTTTTTCGGGCTTGGCGAGTTTTTGCTTTTGGCGAGTTTTTCAACTATGGTATATATAATATATAATATAATAGATTATAAATTTATATATTATAATTTATATTATATCATATTATATATTATTTTATTATATTATATTATATATATATATATATACACACAGTCATACCCAACCCAAAAAAAAATTGCCACACTGACGTACCAGAACCATGTACCCGTACCCAATCCCGTACCAGAACCAGCAACTTAGGTTTCTCCAATAGGTAGTTCTTGCAAAATATTACCTTAGTGTCTTCCACTGTTCTTTCAAAGCTACTGCACTTAGAAACAAAATTGACTAAATTAGGATTGGTGGAATTCAATACATATAATAACCTATGCATAAACCTGAAGAACAATAATGAAAAAAGGCTAAAAACACAGTAACATTTCTTCAAGTTTTTAAGCTTTGGGTTGCCCAACTGCACTTTGAGCAATTTGAAGAGGTGAGAATAAAGTATCTTGCAATTTTCAAATCTACATCAATAGAAGAAGAACGGACCTTCATTGAGGAACAATATTGTCCTGACTGCTAAGTATCAAACACTTTTGGCAGTTGCATAATTAGAATCATTTCATTTCATAAAGCAAAAAGCCCATGCCAACATAATCCTAAACTGTGTCAAACAATGTTCAAAACATCAAAACAATGTAGTATGCTGACTGTCAGTAGTCAAAGGGCATTTACGGGCAACAGACCCAGATTCAAACCC
The DNA here is from genome assembly GCA_027924645.1 of Cunninghamia lanceolata. Taxonomy (NCBI): domain Eukaryota; kingdom Viridiplantae; phylum Streptophyta; class Pinopsida; order Cupressales; family Cupressaceae; genus Cunninghamia; species Cunninghamia lanceolata. Next base: position 3,855,429 of record BSBN01000042.1, read on the forward strand.
CAGAAGGCTCAGCACCCCTTAGTTAAGATATAAAACCTTGCCCCCTTTAATTAATCAAAAAATAACAAGGGAACATATGTCCTTCAGGCTTCCATCACATTTAAATTGGCTAATTTATAGAGTAAATATCCCTCAATCATTGACACCGAGAACTAGGACACAAATTACCAAACACCAAATACAAAGATGCTGCTTTTCCTCCAATTAAGGAAAAAAAGCCATTAACCCTGATTTATATTCAAACTACTTAAAAGTGGCTAAAAGCACTGGTGTACGGAAATGTGTAGATTCATTTCAAGCTGTTTAAATTCCATAAACCAAGCCCAAGCTAATTTTGAAAAGTAAATATCCCTCAATCATTGACATCAAGAGCTACGACACTAGAACACCAATTACCCAGACACCCAATACAACGATGCTACTTTTCCTCCAGTTAGGGGGGAAAAACCATTAACCCTAATTTACATTCAAACCACCTAAAGTGGCTAAAATAACTGATGTACGGAAATGTGTAGATTCATTCCATTCCCAAACAGCTTGGAATCAATCCATACGATCCCTACCCAATTTATAGAGTCATTTAGTGATCACTATTTACAGTTATCCTATTGGTCATAAATCCTAAATAGCATACAAGGTTAATATATTTAATCTTTTTAAAACAGTTTTATCCAGACGCTCTTTTCCTCAAGTTCTTTTTAAAACAGTTTTATCCAGAGGCTGTTATCTGCAAACAATAATGTACTGTGGAAGCTTACAAGCCTTTATTATATGTACCATCAAAAGCTCAGAATTGGCGGGGTCTTCAGCTAGGGCTTCATCCACGCCGCCGAGAGAGTCCGTCTGCTCTACCAGCTGAGCTTCCAGCTGCTGCTCCAAATCAGCCTCCTCTTCTTCCGCCATTATTATTGTTTCAAATTGCAAAACCCTAGAAACACTTAGACGTATGAATTCTAGGCCAAATTGGCCAAATAAGGGCTTAAATTGAATGGAAAAGTAAGGAGAATTTTTTTAAGAATTCTCTGGTTTGAATTGTATATGTTCTTTTGGCTTTAATTTGGCAGAAATTTGAAAGGAATAGACTTAACAGAGAGCATAGGACAATGGTTCGATAGCACGTATTAAGAATAAATCGAAGTTACCAGTCGGACATAGTTCGGATTGAAAGTTCCTTTTTTTCATTTGTTTTGTTTATGTTTGCGTGAAGATACAAGTAAATAAGTCCAGTCAATTTAGATTAATTAATTAAATGGAGGAATTTGAGAGTAGGTAAATTGATATTACTGGTGATATTTAGTTTGATAATCAAAGAATGATGTTAAATGGATAAGCTTCTGCAATATATTTATTGCCGATATTTAAAGAATGATGTTAAATGGATAAGGTTTTGTAATATATCTATTGTTGGATTTTGGAAACAGTGTCCTTCTATCAATGTAATTGGCTAGAATTTTATGTTGGATCTTTGTCCTGTCAAAGGATGAGTTCGTGAGTGGGATAGATCCATGACCATGGATTTGTACCTATGCTCTAGATTCCTTCTAGCAATTTGTAGAGCTTTGTCCTGCAACTTTACATAGTCTTTGCTCTACCTTTTCTAGGAATTCGAGGACTAGCAATATTGATAAATACCTTGTTAGGTTGTCATACAACCAAGTCATGAGGGCATTGGACATTGATCAACTCCGTGAAATTAAACAATATTGAAAATAACAACCAAGGGCCTAAGGTGTAGATTATTTACTCTCTTTTTTATTGCAACAAATTGAAATGTGTCACTATTTATTACTTCAATGCTCTCTAGAATAAATGAACTTTTGAATGCTTGAGGATGATTAGGATAAATGTATTGAATATCTTTAAACACTAGCACATAACATCAAATCACACCAAAAGTGTGTTTAGTCAACTCAAGGTAGAAGGGTGAAAGGGGTTAATCAGCCAAATTTGATATTTGAAATTTAAATTGGAAAGGAACACATACACAATTGTAAGGTCGCCCTTGCATCCACAAACTTGTCTTGGAATGGAATAACAATTAGTTCCAAGTCGCAAATGGTTAAATGGAGGTAGGTTGCATAGATGGATGTGATAAATAGGGAGATAAGATGGATGTGAGAGAGACAGGGAGAGAATGATGGATGGGGGAGGGTTAAATGTATAGAGATATGTGTATGTGTAAATGGATTAAGAAGCTAGGGGAAGGAAAATGAGCACAACTTCGCACAATATCACATGTGTCATTTGTCATTATGTATGTATATTAAGACAATGCTTCAAAATAGGTACAAAACTAAATGAGAAATAGCATGGATATGCAAATTTCACTATAATAATATGTATTAATAATAAACCATAAATATTTATTATATATTTTAAATTGTTGTAGCTTCTCACTTGTAAATTAGTACAACAATGAGATTTTTATATTGAACGTAGTTTTAAATTTAGGGGATGTCTAGGTTTGAGTAATTAAATGGAGAGAGAAAAACACCATATATCTTACAAATAGCACTTTTTATGGAGTAGAGCACCATAGAAATCCCACGAATAGTTTTCAATAAAAAAATTGTCCAATTTCATGAGAGCAAAAAAAGAATTATTTGACATTGGTAAGCTTTATGTATTAGAATATGCATAGAATATATACGATAGTCAAAGATGTATCCTATATATAATCTTGGGAGAGTGTGCATATGTAGTAATAATAACTAGTAGCTTGTATTGAATTAGCAATGACTTTTGCACCCAACGTGACTTTCTTGAAACTTTGAGCAGTGTCGACCTCACACCTTACAATTCCCTTCATCCTAGGGGAGAGACCCAATACCTACACACTCTAATTTCATGCATGTCAAGCTCCTAAATGGTACATCAAACTTCTACAAAAACTTCAACACATCTTCGTATGTGTCTCAAGAGCTTAAACCTATTGTTTTGGCTTTTAGGTAGTAATGACCATGGGATAAGTCGTTATGTAGACATAGGTCCTTAAGTGATCTTTTAAAAGTGCCCCCCAAAACCCATGCATAGACGGGCCTAATAACTGTGCACTACGACCATCAATAAACTTTCACAAATCCTCTTATTAATGCTTCTAAACCTACATATATGTTGAAATATCAATGTCATGTGTTTATGACATGAGAAAATATATTTGGAATGCCCCAACACAAGTTTGTAATGCCACCTTATAGAATTGAAATGACATGTTTTATTCAACTTTATGTCATGTTTTAAATGTATTTGAAGTCCAATTATTTAACACAATCGCATCATTACATATTACATGGATAACCCTAAACCTAACTTTTACCATATACATGCAAAGCCTCTCCCTTTACACTCCAGTATTTTTCAAGATGGGAACATGTTGTTGAAGCCTCTCCACTCACTCACAGGCATTGACATGGAGAAGCACACTCATTCATAAGTGTTGAGAGTAAAAAAACATCGTCATCACTGCTCCTCCATTGTCGTTGATAGGAAAAAGTTATTAATGTGCAAGCTTTGACAACGGAAAACCCACTTTCAAATATACCATCATCCCCACTCACAAAAAAAGGGCTTCCAAGTAACAAATTGGTCTTTCTCTTTTTAGGCTTCCAAATTTGAATACAGTTTTGTTAACATAAATTTCCCAATTTGACATTATATTTCTCTATATAGATATCTCCAATTATATAAACTTCTATAAAACTTGATGTCATGTTTCAAATGTATTTAAAGTCCACTTATTTTACACCACCATGCCATTAAATATTATAGTGTTAACCCTAAACCTAACTTTAACCATATATGCAAAGCCTCTCCACTCACGTGCAACCATTGACATGGAGAAACACACTCATTCACAGGTGTTGAGAGCATGAAACACCATCATCATCACCATTCCTCCATAGGCTTTAACAGGGAAAACCCCACTCATGTGCAAGCTTTGATAGCTAAAAATCTACCCGCACAAACACACGTATGATATAACTCCAACAAACCCTACACTGTATTTTGCCACAATAATATCTCCTTTGTCCTATGATGTAACTCCAAAGGGTTTATTTGTAATGTAAATAATGTATGTTATGCTTTTCTATTGAGGGTTTGATAGTCATATACAATTGATAATACACACACACAATGTAACTCAAACAAATTGTAGAGTGTTTTCTGCTACAATAATCTCTCCTTTGTCCTATAATGTAACTCCAAAGGGTTTGTTTGTAAGAAATTATGTTACAGTTTTCTATTGAGGGTTACATATATATACTCCAACAAATCGTAGACTATTTTTTGCTACAATAATCTCTCCTTTGTCCTACAATGTAACTCGAGACTCAAGATGATTTATTTGTAAGAAAAATGTATATACTTTTAATATATTTTTCATCAACTATATAGAGATGTAAAAATTATCTACATAGTTTACATTTACACATTGCTCACCTGTATATGCTTCTATACACGATAATATGCAAATTTTAATACATATATATATAAGTAGAGTGTTTTTTACAATTTTTACAATCATATAGGGTTGAGGATTTTATTTGTATTGACTATTTGCTATTGACATTTTTATGTTTAAGATTTATTTCCGTTGAGGGGTTCTTTTATACGAGCTATGTATATGTCTATAGACAACTATAGATATGTGTGTTTATATAACTATATACATGTATATAGTTGTATACGCATATATATACATCTATATACACACATACTTCTACACATTTTTTTCTACAAATATACAAAGCTGCAAATATTATTGAAGTTGTACATGCATATATACAACTATATACAAATACATATACAATTATATTCACACACACACACACACACACACACACACATATACAACTCTATACATGTACATATATGTGCATGTGTATTTATCAGTTTCTCAACTATTTATAAATTTGTAATGTGCAAAACTACAAGTTCTACAATTTACACTTTACCTATTTATAGATTGTATATTTAAAGAGATTTGTCCAACAGTGTATGGTTGTACACATCTTTTTCAACAAATATAAAAAGATGTAAATATTGTTTATGATGTTTATGTTTACAAATGTATAGTTACAAATTGAACTATTTGGTTGTGTCTTAACACAAGTGCATCATATAGACCAGAAGTTGGGTTTTTTAACATAGTGTTAAGTGTGAAAAAGATGAATGATGACAACTAGCATGCACACTAGATCAAACCCTCTTTCACAATAACATTCAAGGACAAAATTGAGCCAAATCACTACCAAATGGAGGTGGACTTAGCTACTGATTTTTTGCTCGAGAGTGCTATGGAAAGATCTAATTTAATCAAGCCTTTTATCAAACCCTAGGTCAATCAATGCACTAAACCCTAGATTTGCAAAGATCTAATTATAATAGAAAATGTACAACAGATAATCAAAAACCAATTTCACAAGAGTGATCAAGGAGATATCAGAACCCATGTCCCAGAAGTTAGAATGTCGGAGGACTATTTCAAAGGCGCCCAAGTCCTGAAACGCAGAATTTCTAGAAACTGTAAACTAGAGAAATGATGAAGAGACTACCCTGATATCAAATCTGAAGTTGGCTAAGGCAGAAAGACAATTTCAAAAGCACCTGTAGACACCTAAATTTGGCTTGCTTCACAAAACAATTTCCCATGTCTCGACACCAATTTATCCCTCCTATTAATTAAATCAATTCATTTTATTTAATTAAGTTATCCCTAACCATTTGTCTATCCCTTGTGATCAATTAACTCACTTAATTTATCACTAGACCTTACAACACTATCCCTCATTAATCAAATAAATATTTTCAATATTTATTTAGTTCAATTCTCCTTTTCCCTAATCCTCATTAATTAGATAAATCATGCTTATCTAATTAATCTAGCCTACTAATTGACCTACCCTAACCTACCCTAGCCTACCTCATCCTAGCCCTAGGATCAATTAAACAAAACCTCTGTTTAATTAATCCTAACCTCTCATTTGGGTGGTCAAACCTAGTTTAACACCCTTCCCCACATCCTCCAAATAAAAATTAAAACAAATCACACATCACATTTACTTCTCTTACAAACCCCTTACCTCACCCATCCTAATTCATTACCTCTCATCCCCAAATAAATTCTTAATTCATTTCCCATTCCCCAAATGAATTTTTAATTTATTTCCCATTCTTTCACACCCATACCTCATTTATCACCCCTTTTCCCAAAATGAATAAAAGATTTACTTTTATTCCTAGCCCTTGATCTCATCTTTTGATCCTCACCCTCCATCCTCATTTCCAAAACTCTATAAGTAAGACCCCTCTCTAAGCCATTTAGAGGGACTTCTTCATGCATCAAACCTCTGCCAAAATCTCTCCACAATCTCCTCATTCTAACATCATAATGCCAAAATTATCCCTCATCTCCATCTCAATCTCTATCTGAATCCACTTGTCTCTCATCCTATTGTGTTTGAAAAGCATTGAGCAATCCACATTAGTCATCTACATGGCTAAAATCTGAGAAGCTATCGGGTGCAGCTCCTTCCCTCTCTTGGATTTGTGAGTCAAAAGAAAGGTATAATCATTTGTATTTGCATTTGATTCATATTTAATCTTCATTTTGTCTTCATAGATCACATTGGCACGCCCGGTGGGACCCACAAGGTCTGAATCTAATCCTTGTTTGTGAGTTTTGGTGTGAAGGACGTGATTTTGCAAGTTTAGCGCTATCTACCCCACGCAGTAGCGCTATCCTTAGCATGGATTAGCTCTATTTACTGTTTTAATGCCATTTTGCAGAAGCATTCTCCTTTCTAACTCTCACTCACAAAAGTCTATTCATTTCTTTTTGGGGTCTTTCTACTGCTTTTCCTGTCGGGATTTGCTCTCTGTTTCTGCAGAAATTTTGAAAAGGGAGGGAGAAGTTATGCCAAAATTTTCATAAAATCTAAACATGCATGTTAGTTCCTATTTTGTCTTGCTTTTCATTTATTAATGACTAACAATGCTAATGGGACCTCTTGTGTGCGTGGCCTAACCCTCTGTTTTGGTTAGAAGATCTCCATTTTGCAGGACGGACAAGTTCAGACACGTATTGGCACTATCAGAGCCCAGAGTGACGCTATCTTCAAACTGTGACCAGATCGCCTGACAAGTTGCGCAGTGGTGCCTTCCTTGACCTATTTTAGTGCTATTATCTATATTAGCGCTTTCTTTCTATTGTATTAGCACTATTTTCTGTATTAGCGCTATATTTCTTCTAGATTAGCGCTATTTTCTATATTAGCGCTATTTTCTGTATCAACGCTATCTTATCTCTATATTAACACTATTTTCTGAGACTAACTTTATTCTTTGTGCAGGGACTGATAGCTTGTGTGCAGGTCATCAACATCACTTGGAGGATACTAACACGTTTTTTGCAGGGTATTTTTAGATTAGCAAACATTTCAAATTTGGAAACTAAAAAGAACCCTTGAATGTTGGCTTAAATCAAAAACATTTTGATTTGGTGTTATAAAATTGAACAAACAATCAAACAAATCTTTGTGTGTGTGTGCCAAACATTTAAAATTTGGTGTTCTAAAATTGACAATTGTGTGCCAACAACTATCAAACACTTCAATTTTGGGCTTTTAAAAAGAACCACAAATTGCATCAATGAAATCATTGGATTAAAAAGAACAACAATCTGCATTCTTCACTCATATAATCAAGAAAATCAATCTAATTTGTGTGAAGTGTTTTCGTGATTTGTGTTTGTAGTGTGAAAAGTGTATGCTCTTCCCTCGCACCATTTGGTGACCTTGGGAATCAAAAGCTTCTCACAACACTTGTATTAATCACCCCCAACATAATCCAAAGAACTAAAATAAACCATGTTTAGTGTGAAGCAAGCACAACAAATATGTATGCTCTCCCCTCACATCTTTGTATGAACTTGGGGATCAAAAGTATTTTTGTGTTTGTATTGCTTTTGTTAATCCTTAGAGGGCCTGCCACCCCACTTCGAAAGGTGGGAATGACCCAAGCGGCAACAAGCTAAAGCCAAGCTCTTTCAAGCCGCTATATAAATTAATGTGTTTGTGATGAAAGTCACAAGCAACAAGTGTTGTTGTGTTATACCGACAGCCAACCTCCCCCAAAACCCTCCAAGGCGTAACCCTTGGAGGCTGGGAGACTCCATAACGGAGAGTAGCGCTGCCGCATGTATAACCACCTGAACAAAAGCACTCACTACGAACCTTTGTTTTAGTGGCCCAAATCCCTAAGGTTGTACATGCTTGATTATCACATTTTTCATAAATCAAACCTTTGGCCATTGTGTTTTCTTGCTTGATTGTTTGTCTACTTGCCAAGAAAAATCAAATTCATCCATCAATCCAACCATTTGCATCCTTTAACGCCATTCCTCTCTATTTCAGCGCCATTTTCCATCTATTTTAGCGCCTTCTTCATCCATGTCCAAATATCAAATTTTTCCATCAAAAATATCAATTTTATAAGCCCATTTTCAAAAAAAATCCAGTTGGGGGCTACGCCCCGGACCCCCCTCACATCAAGCCAGGTTTTCCTCCCAACACCGCTCCCCCCATTTAGCAAACCCCACAAGTTGAGCTTATCCAATCCCTTTATTTGAGCTTGATCAAATTCTAATCCACATCATCTCTAGTCATAATCTATCTTCATCATCCTAATCATTCTTATCCACTTCATCTTAATCCAATCACCCATCTATCCTAATCATCCTAACCACCCATCTTATCCACATCATCATCCAAATCATTCAATCCAATCTTATCCTAATCACCCTCATCATCCTTAATCCAAATTCATCAACATCATTCCATCAACATCTCATCATCTTCCAACATCCTCAAAATCAACCCAAATCAAAAAACATAACATCAATCCAAAATCCAAAATCCAACCAACATCAATCCATAATCTTCCAAACCATAGTCCAAATCCAATCCAAAATTAACATTGATCCCAATCATTATCAAACTCCAAATCAAAATCAACCCAATCAAAAATCAAGACCTTAATTGATCATCCAATCAAATCAACCAAATCAATTCTATTACTTAAGTGTCATTAGTCCACCTTAAGTATAGACAATCATCCATCCTTTGAAGAAAATCAAATCATCTTAATGTCTTGAAATTTGATTCCCAACATCACAATCATCTCATATCTCTCCCACAAAATGGATCCTTATGAAGCAATGCAACACTTACAAAGACTTAGAAAAGTCTATGAGAACATGGATCCTAATGCTAAGGAAAAATGCAAAAAATGACATTATAGATATGCCCTTAGCACACCTAATCATTGGAGAATCCCAAGCCCCTACCTAACCTTCATCGTATCAACAAATACCCTACACATCATCCCCATCCACATCATACCAATCTTCATTCTTTCAACCTTCATACCAACCTACATCTTACATATCCACACCATCAACCTCCCATCAACCTTCATCATATCAACTTCCATCATATCAACCTTCAATATCCTACATATCCACACCATCAATCTTATACCAACTTCCATCATATCAACCTTTACCCTCATATCAATCACCATCTCCCTACACATCCATGCCATCATACCTACCCCACTAATCAATACCTCCAACTTATCCATCCCCCAACTTTTGTCATGCTAACTTTGATCAAGGGAACACCAATCTAGCACACCTTATCTCCGAAATCCAAACCTTCTATCAACAAGCATCTCCCCATGCAAATCCCCCATCCCCTAATCCCCATCCTCTAATCCCTCCATCACCCTAACTACCTTACAATCCATCAATCCCAAATCTCCCATCGCAATATCCCTCCAACCTTATCAACCTTAATCCATCACCTTATGTATCTCCCAATCCACCAACCCCTATCACCTATCCACCATCTAATCCACCATCAAATCTTTCAAATCCTAACACCACGACATCCAAAGAATCCTTGTGGGATTTCCTCCAAAGAACATCACCAAGCAAAGCAATGGAATCCCCCAAATCTTCCACCCCTCCAACACCACCATCTAGTCCAACACCTATCCTTGAACCCATCCATGAACCATCACTACCTAATCCCATCACCCACCTATCCAATCCCAATCCTAATCCCACATCATCCACCATCATTATTCATCCATTATATTGTTCTTCAACCCATTCACTCATGAAGGATACCATCCATTGGCTATTAGCAAGGAATCAAACACCCTCATGCAATCCAACATCCACCAAACCTCTTGAACAATCTCCTATCATAACTCAAGAACCATCATGCAACCATGTTCAAGAATCCATAAGTCAAGCACCTATTGCATCCATCCAAGCACCTACCACATCTATCCAAGTCACTCCCACTTCTATCCAAGCACATGAGCTATGTCAAGAATCAAATCCAAAGCATGTTGAAACATCAACCCCTTCTCCTAATCAAGATCTAACCATCCCATCTAATCCCATCCCCGATCCTCTCCCATCTATTGATCAACTTATTGATCCTACACCATCTTCTACCACCCCTTCACCATCCCCCATTAATCCTTTACCTCCATTAACCAATCCCATCACAAATCCATCCTCCTATTCACTCGAACAAAGCACTTTCCTCCGTGGTGACTCCCTCATTGGAGGTGAACAATTTCCATCCACCACCTATCTATCTCCAACAAATAATGGACTCGCATCTTGTTTCCAAAGCACCAAACATCCCATTGCATGTCGCATGCTCCAACATATGAACTATCAAGGCAAAGGCTTAGGCCTTCACGAACAAGGCATTTTGGAGCCCATTCACACCACATTCCATCCATCCTCGCATGGCCTTGGCTATACATTCCAAGAAAAACAACCTAAACATGTTGGTACCATCCACCCACCTTCCAAATTCCATTCATCCAATCCCAAACATGGTGCATCTCATCGCACCCCCAAAGCATATGTTGTCATCCCTCCTCCATCATCTTATCATTTGCAAAAGCATGTGACCATCCATCTTCCTCCATCAAATTTACCTCCACTACTTCCAACTCCAAATATTCCTATTAAATCCACTCTACCTCCATCCTACCAATGCCAAACATCCCTATCCACAAATCCTCTTATCCTCCCATCCTCCCAACTCCTAATATCCCCATCATCAAATCTCCTCATTCATTTATCCATAAATCCACTTTTTACCCCTCCACCCATAAACCCCCTCAATTTTCCAATCAAGACCAACAAAAGCACACATCTTTCAAACATGAAGCTTCCCCCAAATCCATGGGATTCAAAAGTAAAAATTCGAATGTTTCAACTCATAAAGCATACAAGCCTAAAGATGTTATCCCTCCCAAGCAAAATCAAAAATCCAAAAGGCTATCAAATCCCACACCATCACAAGAAAAAGAAAAAACAAAAATGGTGTGGGTCCCTAAACAAAAATCACCAAACTCTAATGAGGCATCCACATCCCAATCCACCCCAAAATCCCAAATATCCCGCTCCCTATCTAAAAATCCCCCAAATTCTAAGTCTATTTGGGTCCCTAAAAGCCCAAATCAACCATCCAAAAATCCCCTATCCCGATCTCCGTTACTCCCAACTCCACATCCAAATTACAAGCTTCCAAATACATCACGGTGTGTGCAACCGTTGGTCTTGGTTCCCCTCCACCACTTAACATTCCCACATACCCCCATCTCTCCATCTTTCGTTCACTATCCTACATATCTTCCCCATCACATTCCTATGGTCCATGCTTTTGCATAATCCACATCATAACCCACATAGTCCACATCATAATCTGCATAATCCACATCATAATCCACTACCCACAATACATTCCATCTTCTCCTATCTACCAACATCTATTCAATCATCATCCAAAATTCTATCCAACATGGGACCATCTTCTTCGTGCTATGGAAATAGACGCTAGAGTCCCCATTCCATCAAAAAAGCAAATAAATCAAAAAATCAAGAAAATAGTAAAGAGAAAAAATCCGTCCAATGGTGAAAACCACTCCTTGTGGCACCTTGGGCAAGTACCATGATGAAAACCCCTTGTGGACGTCATGCATAATCCCTTCTCCATCCATTTTGTATCCCTACACTTGGGGGCAAAACCATCTAATCATCCAAATCCATAACATCCTTTTGCATATCCTATCCACTATCCCCTATTTATCTTATCATATTCCTATCTACCATCCCCTATTCATCCTATCATTCCCCATCCATTCTATCCACTATATCCCCCTCCTTAGATCTTGATAAAGACAAGGGGTAAAATATCAACAACATGCTTTGGAGACCTCTTGGCATACTCCCTTTATAAGTACATCCTCCATCCATCTACTGCAAAGACCATCCATTCAAACATGAGCGCATCATGCAAAATTCTTTAAGCATTGGGGCATATGATTCCTTGCAACCTAGCCCTTGGAGAAAATCCTTATCCCCATCTCCTATCCATCTATCTTGCATCCATATCTCTATCTTCCAATCCATCTATCATGAATCTCCTCCCTCTCCAACCCCATCACCCTCACCTCTAGACTTGGTGTTCCCTAGTCATTGCTATTTAGCATAAAGGTTATCCACACGAAATCCAATGCAACCATCTCATAATAAACCATTCCTTTTCCAAAAATCCAAAAATCTAAAAACATCACAAAATCAAAAAATCTAAAAACATCACAAAATCAAAAAATCCAAAAACATCACAAAATCAAAAAAATACAAAAAATAATAGAAAACACAAAAAATCCCCCAAAAAATAAATATCCATCACAAAATCAACATTGCTCCATCAACATCTCATCATCTTCCAACATCCTCAAAATCACCCAAATCATCCAACACATCATCATCCCACATCATCGTCACAAATCAGAACTACATATCATAATCACCCGCATCTTAATGTGCCTTGATCCCGTGGATACAGGGTATGTAGGTAGTCTGGAATATGCAGGAAGTTTCCAGTACTCAGGTACCTAAGATGCACCCATCCAACCCGCTGAGCTTACACTAGATCCAAGCATCGCATCACCAATCAAAGCATCATCCCTTAATCAAAAGTCACCAACTGTCAAATCAACATCAACCATAACTTGTCACCATCATATCTTGACCCAATCTTACAACATCAACTAAGCATGATCCAATCATCTATCAATTCCTTCCTTAGGATATATCTTTCCTACAATAGGCAGAATCTATCAAATCATTATCCATTTTGGCAAGAGATACAATGGTTACTTGTTTGGTTCGTTGGTCTTTTTGTTCTTGATTTTTATCTTTTGTCTTATTCGAAGATCACATTAAAGCTACCTTGATCTCACTATATCATGGTATGTGGCGAAAACATCTAGAATGGGTCATAGTCTTGCTTTTCTGTATGTTGTGCTTGTGGGTTGGTTTCATTACTCCAAGCTAGTATTCATATCTTATGGATCATAGGGTCAGTTCTAGCATATTGATCTCCTTGTGCATCTAAGGTTCATCATATCTTTTGTGTACTAAGGGCTTATGCTATGAGTCCCCTTCCCTCATCTAAGACAAGGTTGTACTATATTGGGCACGCATGAGATCATCCCTTTGTTTGCGTGTCTAGTCCATGCAAATGTTGGATAAACATCATCACCCTGGTCTTCTATACCTTGGTGAAAATATCCACTTTGCTATATCAAACCTAAGGATTGCTCTAAATCTTTTTTTTCAACACAATGATCATCCACATCATCATTCTTTCATCTCGCCCCTTATCCTCCAACCAATTCTACCAATCTGTTCCAACCATTTCGAGAGCACAATCGTGTTCTTGCAACCTGCCTCTCCTCTCGAGGGGGCATCACCCTTACCAATTATCCCCAAACCTTACCCTATTCTTCTAAGCCAAAATCTTTTTTCTATCCAATCCAACTCTATGTTTTAACTTCTTTGAAATGATGTTACTTAGCCGCAACACCATCTCAAAGAGGGGCAAATGTAGACACCTAAAATTGGCTTGCTTCGCAAAACAATTTCCCATGTCTCGACACCAATTTATCCCTCCTATTAATTAAATAAATTCATTTTATTTAATTAAGTTATCCCTAACCATCTGTCTATCCCTTGTGATCAATTAACTGACTTAATTTATCACTAAACCTTACAACACTATCCCTCATTAATCAAATAAATATTCCCAATATTTATTTAGTTCAATTCTCCTTTTCCCTAATCCTCATTAATTAGATAAATCATGCTTATTTAATTAATCTAGCCTACTAATTGACCTACCCTAACCTACCCTAGCCTACCTCATCCTAGCCCTAGGATCAATTAAACGAAACCTCTATTTAATTAATCCTAACCTCTCATTTGGGTGGTCAAACCTAGTTTAACACCCTTCCCCACATCCTCCAAATAAAAAATTAAAACAAATCACACATCACATTTACTTCTCTTACAAACCCCTTACCTCACCCATCCTCATTCATTACCTCTCATTCCCAAATGAATTCTTAATTCATTTCCCATTCCCCAAATGAATTTTTAATTCATTTCCCATTCTTTCACACCCATACCTCATTTATCACCCATTTTTCTAAAATGAATAAAAGATTTACTTTTATTCCTAGCCCTTGATCTCATATTTTGATCCTCACCCTCCATCCTCATTTCCAAAACTCTATAAATAAGACCCCTCTCTAAGCCATTTAGAGGGACTTCTTCATGCATCAAACCTATGCCAAAATCTCTCCACAATCTCCTCATCCTAACATCATAATGCCAAAATTATCCCTCATCTCCATCTCAATCTCTATCTGAATCCACTTGTCTCTCATCCTATTGTGTTTGAAAAGCATTGAGCAATCCACATTAGTCATCTACATGGGTAAAATCTGAGGAGCTATTGGGTGCAACTCCTTCCCTCTCTTGGATTTGTGAGTCAAAAGGAAGGTATAATCATTTGTATTTGCATTTGATTCATATTTAATCTTTATTTTGTCTTCATAGATCACAGCACCCAAGTCTTCTGTAGAGGAATATTCCTGAAATGTTGTCGAATCCTGAAACCCTTTTCCTTACTCAATCTTAATGTGTCCTCACTTTTTTGGATCTCGCACCTATAACTTGCACATAAGAAGAAAAGGGGTTTGGGGGTTATGGTGTTTAGGGACTTGCCTCAGTCAAATCCTGGGATAGCATTCAAGCTTCCCAACATCATTGTTTGATAAAGAGAGTGTGCCCTTACAGGATAGAGGCTAAACACAAATCAATATGATGAAATCAAATGATATCACCTATGTGATGAAACCATTAGGAGGATGAATGCTCTTCAACTCATAAGGAGAGATAGATGATAACTTCAAAACTTGCAACAACACACAATGACAATACAAATCTATTTTAGGACAACAATGAATGCTTTGAATGCTCTTTACTCCAATGCTTCAAGTTGGCTATCTCTATCTAGGTTCATAATGAATTCAAAAACACACTTATATATGTTTTCCCACTAACATTTGTCAAATTAACCAAAATAGCCGACAAGGAGAAACCCTTTTAAAGGTCTTATGTTGACATGTATTTAAATTTGCCCCGACCAATTAGGGAAGACTTGGGCACGGGAACCCAAGTCCCAAGGCTCCTTTTTGGTCTGAGGTAAGGTAGAATATGGGCCCCTTGTTCCCAATTTGCATTGGTTTCAAGGGATTTTGCATTAGGATGAACAATTAGAATTTATAATGTATTCACAAGGACCTAAGAGCTAAACAAGGAGGTAAAAAGGCATGTGTGCACTTTTTACTCCATAACATTTAGCCCCCGCTTTAATGTGTGTATGATCTTGCAATCAATACATGCATTAAAGTACGATCAAAGCATATCAAACACTAGAGCGAAGATACACCCTAAGTTTGGAAGAACCATTTCTAATCCCCAAGCTTAGGCAGACATAGGAAAACACTTGACAATCATGCAAGAAATAGAGAATATAGTGAAGAAGAACATAATACACGGAGAAGACAGTAAAGCATGCAATACATGGAGATGACATGAATACAGTCATGCAATACATGGAGATGACATGAATACAGTCATGCAATACACAGAGAATACATGATTAAACAATTTTATATAAAACCCTAACTAGGTGATGGGGGGAGCTCATCACCATGTGCCACCATCAAAGGCACACAAAACACACGGCATGGGGGGAGCTCATCGCTATGCGCCACCACTAAAAACATGCAAGACATGCTAAGAAGACACGAAAAACACATAAAATACACGTGTCATAGAGTATGTCGTTGACACACTATACATCTTATACACAACAAACACAGGCGATAGGGAGGAGCTCATCGCTACACTCCACTATCTAAGACATGCCAAACACACCTAATGGTTGAGCTACACTACCAGAACTACCAAATACACACTTAAGGGTGAATAACTCAAGATCCAACCCCGCCTACGCAGAGGACTTTTAAAAGGATGTGCAACTGCTTAAGGGACACAATACCACCTTTCACAGAAGGGCTTTCAAAATGCAACCCCACCTGCATCCGCAGACACCTTACAATGAAAAGGAAGCATGAGCATAACATATACAACCCACATGCATCACACATATGCCTTACAATGAAAAGGAGGTATACACAAAACAAAACAAAGTACATGACCCCACCTGCATCTGTAGATGCCTTACGATGAAAAGGAAGCATACACAAACACGTTTTATCAATAATATCTAAAATATCTAAACATTTACCACAATATATGCCCCCACCTTAAAGTGGTTGCTCCTGCTTGCCAGTATCAATCACATTTAAGGTAAAGTTGAAACACGCAAGGGAATAAGAGCTTTCACAAAGCCCATGCCACAAAGTGACATATACTTGCAATTGCCAATCATTCCCATCAAACACACATGTTGGTTTCAAATTCTAATCATCAACAATGCATAGAAATAAGGTAACATATCACATAAACAGACCAAGGCTACACTTATGGGTTCAGAACCGAGTATAGTCGTTAGGTTATACTTCAGGTATCTCAGAACTGAGTGTAGCTACAACATGAGATACAAAACATTCCAAAATGCCTAGAAGTAGATTAGAGTATTACAAAGGTTTGTTACAAGAAATTTCACAACACAATACACGATCACATCACAACACAAGGTGATTCTACTAGTCAAGCGTCAATAACATATCAACCCCATCTTCATATATGGACTAGGTCTATTTTTGCTTTCTTGTTGTAGGGACACACGGTCCTTATCAGTATTTATTTGTTATCACCATCCACCGAGTAGTAGAGCCACTAAAGAATGAAAACACAAAAAATGAGAGAAAAGACAAAGGTGACTTAGGTTCACAATGTGGGAAAATTCCCCCAAGACATCCTCCACATTGTTATGCCCCCAAAACACTACACACAATAATAAGAGAGAGGAGAGTGGAAGAATGGAGAAATAAATAGAAGAAATGTTACAACAAAGGCAGTCTCGTTGTATCCTTGACCTTACAAGATTATCAAGGGTCATCCAAGGAGACCTAAACAACATTTAATACAATATGAGGGAACACCACACAACACTCTCAACATATATATCTAGGAGAAGGCCACCCTTGAGGGCAACCGGCATAGGTACTACATCGAGTGTGGTGAAATGAGGGAGAAATACTTACCTGTTTCAATAGGATATTTCTTGGTGGACAATCCATGTCTATCATTTCAAGATGTATCATATTTAGTCTTGGACTTGTTGATATTGGGTTAACATTAAGTTTAGGTCAACGATAAGCTTTGGCAAGCTTCATATAATGGTATCCAATACTAGTCAAGTAGTTAATTGCAGTAGCTTGTAAGGGTACTCTAATTCCTTGTTGGTTTACACCACAACCATTACCTATATAGTCGCAATTTTTGTAAAGGATTTAAAATCCACGACCTTAGAGAGACTCCATCTTTTTAGAAGAAGGCAAGGCCTCATAAGTCTCATATTCTGTAGTGTAAGTAAAAGTATTATCCTTGTTTGCCACTAAAGAAACTTTAGGTTTCTTAGGTGTTTCCAAAGATTGCTTGCATGAGATCGAGGCAACTTTTGATGCTTCAGGATTATTGAGTTTATATTCCCCCGTAAAGGATGGAGTAAAATCTAATGAACCCCAATCGTCACTAAGAAGTGCATTCGATGGTGATGTTGAATCTTGCACAACATTATTAGTGGCAAGAGGTATTTATGAATCAACTTTTGAATTATTTAGAATCTTATGATTGATAACTTGTTTTTGTGTTTCAATTTGTAAACAACTTTCCGACTCCAGATCGACTTTGATGGTGTGAAGTTTTTTTTCGTAAATAAAATTTAATGATCGATGAAGGGTAGATGGGACTGCCCCCATGGCATGAATCCACGATCTACCCAGAGTGATTTTATATGAAAGTGCACCAGGGATGACATGGAAAAGGGTGGATAATATCACAGGTCCAACCTTTATGGGTAAAGTTATGTGTTACATCCCCAACTTATGATTTAGCTTATTCTTATTTTTGTGTGGTAATCAGGATGATTAACCATAGTTTAATGATTAGAAGTTGTGGAAATATATGATTTAATCATTGATTATGTGAATACTAACTAATGTTAGTTAGATATGAGATTACATGTTCATATGATTGTTTAATTATTAAGAATTGTGAATAAGATGATGCACTGATCATGATTTTATGATGGTGAGTGTGAATACGAAATGAATCTTCCTTCAAAGATGAAAGGAGAGTATCATTCGGGAGGAAGAGATAGATGTCGGGAAATGGGTCAAATTGCCATTTGAGTATCAGATTTTACGTCCTTATGAACCCTCATAAGTCTGAGTGAGTTGCGTCTTTTCCTTGCTAGTCGATTTCTTTTTGTGTCATCATGTTGATTGGGTTATCTCAACAATGTTTACATTGACTCAACTAAACGACGTTCCTAAAACATTGACGTAAGTCGAGAGATAGTCTCACCAAGTCATGGAGTACTTTCTTGTTTATTTAATTTTGAACCGAGATTTTGAATCTATTATTCTTTTTATATATTTATTTAGAGTTTATAGCAAAGAAGGGGGAGCGATACTCGACCCCTAAATTGCATTTTGATTATGTCACCATATTGGTGATGATGTCGTATGATGACATCTTGGTTTGTTACGGGTACTCTCATACATCATGTAGATGCATGGGAAGTTTAGTAAGGTATACCCATTTAAACCTTGTAATCAAGCTCCATTTTATTATTAATGTATATATGTTTTAAGTGTTTAGGTTGACATCATCCACGATGAGTGGAATGAATAGAGGCCATTTCAAACCCACTTGGATCATCACCCTCGCTATCCACTTGTTTATAGAAAGTAATGGATTGAGAAATCAGAATGAGGTCATGGGGTGGCGGAGTGAGGTAACCACTTTTCCCTTCGTGGGCTCAAAGGTGCCAGGCATATCACATGCAAAGAGAATAAAAAACTTTGTTTTTGAGTAGTCTTTCTTTACACAGCGCTCGGGGAAGGAGTTGGAAGAAGAAACATATCTAGTTTTCTGGAAAGAAACCTCTGATATACAACAGTGAGTTGGAGAATGACAATGCTCAGCTAGAGTTGTTGATAGGCTGACTCAGTTTCTCACATACGATACCTACAGGTATGTTTTAAGTCTTGAAAGACTCTTATTATTTAGTATGATAACAATACGTTACCATTGTGTGAATGGAGTCGGTTGTGTCGACGTTTAACAACTAAACTTGCTAAGACTATCGTTTTGTGGCCCTCGGGGCCGAAGCATTTGTTATGGTTATTATTAACAAACCCTCAAGGTACTAATTGTTGTTAAATCTTGATGTTGCATACATTTTGGAGATAATCTCTAGGCTCTTGAGGCCGCATTTGAAATTATATAGCAAACTTGTGATATCTATTGATAACCCAGTTGCTCGAGGCCCTTGAGGCCAAGCTAATACTTGTAGCATGCAATATACTTGTGTGCCAATATGGCATAGATTAAAAATGATTTAATGATAACACTAAATCTACCATTGATGTGCTCGATCTGACTGTGCTCATGAAACAAAGTGTTTAAAACTATTATGTTTTGGTGTGTGCTTTGGAAGAATCAGTGGGCATGTGGGTCGAGAACCTTCCACGAACCATAAAGATAACCTTCATGAATCATTAACCTATGAATGTGCATAGATCACTTAGATACCATTCATGAGAACTATAACCACAATGATTGACTTCCAAAAAAGGTTATTAGGATAACCATAATGCAATCCTTAAATTTAAAAGAGTATATGTATCGACTCCTTGTTAAAGAAGGAGGTTAGATAAATGAAAGTTAGTATTATTATTTAAAGGCAGCATTACATGCATGCTGGTTTAATGAAGAGGTTTCTCTTCTTGATGCTTATATCTTTACGAGATTGAGAACTAAGTTTAATCTAAGTCTCTTACATTATAATATAAATAAAAGCCATTTTCTTTCTAGTGGCCAAACTCCATGAACGGAGTATATAATGCTATGAACTCACATGGGAATATGAGTTGGAGTCTTTTGTTAAGACCACCTTATTGGGCTAATGCAATATAAGTCTTTGATGTTATGATCTTGAACTTAAACTATATGGTAGGTCATCATGAAACTATGAACCTTGGGAGGACCCAGGTTAGTAAACTTGATTTGAGTATTGCCATGTTGAAAAATGAAACAGAGTGATGAGGAGTCACAGGTTCTATGTTGCAAAAGCAACCTATTACATTTAATGTACTCCCAAGATAGGAGTCAACTGTCCTAAAATTAGACTAAGGATCAAACTAAACTTACTATTGCTAGACCTAGAGAGGTTGAACTAAGCATACTGTAGGATGAGATAGCTTCTAAGTTGAGTCTTGGTGGTGGACATATGACTACGTTCATTGCGAAATGTATATGTATGCAAATCTTTGGCCAAAGTAATGCATCCATCTCTGCGTGCATTAGTCGGTCCACAATGCTCCAGATGGCATAATGTTTCCAGTGGTGTCATACATAGTTAGAGTGGATCTATAATTGTGTGACCGTGAAACATTATGAAGGACACAACACCCAATACTTAGATGACAAACCTAGTGGTTCCTTATATCTATTCCTTTTGTGAAGGGTAGGGCTGCTTCCAAGTAGGAAGTTGTGTAGGGGAACCGATCTGTGGTTGGAGGAAAAGCACTTGAATGATGCTCTCCTTCCCAAGCAGAAGACAAGTTGAGGCTTATAAAGACAGATGTCAAAAGTTCCAGATGCAGTGTTTTTCTTTATATGACTTGATAGTCAATTATTATGTATCATTTTATATTTGATGCCTTGAGCATGGCTTTGTACATGTATAGTGAAGGTCATTCACTAATGTAGTATCATTGGATAATGTAATTCTAAGCTTTGTTATATTATGGAAAAGAATAACATGCTTAATTATTATGATGAAATTAATTCACTCTTGTTAAAGTATGATTATGTTAATCATGATGCATTTCTTAATCTTAGTTAAGATGGTTAATTGCGGTTATTTGTGAGTATTATGGAATGTCATGTTACATATGGTATCAAAGCTATTGGGTTCAATACATGGACCTATGAGCTCACTACTTGATGATTATTTGTATCCAACATTAACAGATGCTAATGTTTGGATGTTCTATGCCAGAATGGTAAGAATTAGAACAATGCCCAGAAAGAAGGTAATGGAAAATGGACGTTACCTACGTCATCTTAAGATCTTGAGGGAGCAAGCCTCAAGAATGAAATGACTTGAACAAACTAGTTGCTTAGTAGGAGCATGGTTGACTGATGAGGACACCTTCACTGATGCTGTTAAATGCATCAAGCAAGAGTTGAGGAAAGCATATAGGATTGATGCTCCTAACTCTAATGATGCATCAACAGAACCCTCTACACCTAAAGAACTAGCTATGGAAAGCAATCCTAAGGATTTTGATGTAAATAAGGAGATTGTGGATGAGTACCTACGAGTACTTCCACCTCCTTAAACTAATATGATAAATCTCAAGGTTAAGAAATGAACATGGTAAAGTATCCCACTTTGATAATGACTTGCAGTAGCAAGATGTAAACAAAATTTTGTATTTTTGATGGATTATATGTAATCTGATGAAAGCTATAATGCCATTGATTTTTTTTTTGACAATCTTTCCTTTCTTGTTAAAGATTACATGAATGTGAATAGATTTATGTTATGAATGAGTTCAATGATGTGGAAAACTAATACATGATTAATTTGCAAACTTCAGGAAGAAGTAGATTGCAACAAGGTTCAAATAAGAACCAGGATGGGAGATAGCCAGGGTGAGGGGCAACCTTTAGGGCACTCTGAATCTAAACTTGACCGGATCCTTGCTTTGCTTCAAGAGACAAGAGTGAGAGTAGGAACTCTCTAACAGGAGGTCTAGGGTCGGCAAGGACCTAGGCAGGAAGCTGATTATGGGGGTGATGACGAGACACGTTATAATGACACCACCCAAAGTGAGCACAGAGAGAATAACTCTGAGGCTAAACAAGAAGAGGATAGAAGAAGCCATATGGCTTTGGAATTATCCCAGTACATGAAAAAGGTTATGCCTCCCAAGTTCGATGAATCTGTAAGCAGAGATGTCGCGGAGGCATGGCTTACGAAGATGGAAAAGTATTTTGAAATAAGAAATTACACTGAGATCACTAAAGCAGTATGGGGAGCATACCAGCTACCGGATGAAGCATCCACATGGTGGATGAACAAAAATATGGAGTTAGGCTTGAGGTCTACAAGTCTAACTTGGGACAGGTTTGTGGAACTTTTTAGGCAAAGATGGTTGCCTCAGTTGTTCTATGATCAAAAGCTTATAGATTTGTAGAATCTGAGACAAGGAGATCTAACTGTGAATGAATACTGGGAAAAGTTCACTCCCCTACTTAAGTATGTGCCGCAATACCAACAAGATGAGAGATTTCACATCCAAAAGTTTATAATGGGATTGAACACCCAGATTGGGGGCAAGGTTGCCATGCATGGTCCCACTTCAATGGACTAGGTCTATGAGAAGGCCATCAAACAGGACCAAAAACTGAAAGCTATGTCTGCCTACATGGAAATAAGTTAAAAGAGGTTTAATTGATCCCAATCCTCTCAATCCTTTAAGAAAAAGGGGAAAAAGCATTATTTTACTAAGAAAAATGATAAAGGGGCCAAACATAAGCAAACTGAGTCCAAGGGGGAGAAGAAGGGCAATAACCACTCTAAGAAAAATGGAGACAATTCTGGGAAATTGTAGGAGAGGCGAGGTCCTGTGGGAGGGTGCTACACATGTGGCGAGGATCATTACACCAACCAGCATCCTAACAAGATGCAGGGAGTACAACCACAAGGAAACCCTCTACCCTCTCAACAAGCAGCGTTCCAGCAACGCATCCATGCAGCCTTGGATAATAGGCAAGCTGAATACCAAATTACTCCCATTGAAACTACAAGTATTTTATCTGGTCTCCTAATTTTAGTTTTGATTGATACTTGTGATACATAATGCTTTGTTTCCCCTAAAATTTTAAGCAAAATTCCTAGAAAGGCTAGATATATGGCAAACACATGGTCAGTAGAATATGCTCAGGTAGAGCAATGCTTGTTTGAGGTTAGGGTTGAACTTCCAAGTTTCTCCACTGAAGTAAACCTTTATGTAGCCCCACTAGGCTCATATGATGTTATCCTTGGAATAAATTGGTTATGGAGACATCGGGCCAAAGTGGACTGTTATGCCAAAATAGTAGAATGTCTTGATGACTTAGGAAACAAAGTCTTTCTACAAGGAAACCCTGGGGAAGTCAAAATAAGAAAAATTTCTACCCTACAACTGAAAAGAGCTCAAAGAAAAGGATGCAAGCTTTTAGTTATCAAGATGGAAAAACTAAATGGGTTTGAGGAAACCAGTTTCCAAGAAGATTTAATGTTCTTTGAATCTCAAAAACTTAATGAAGTTGGGAAGAAGTCCATAGATTAGGAGAGGTTAGATATGGATAGGTATCCTTTTCTTAGAGATTTTGAGGGCGTATTTTTGGATCAGTTACTGGGATTACCTCCTAAAAGAGCTTTTGATTTCTCCATAGATATAATTCCAGGGTCGGAACCTATTTCTAAAGCCCCCTATAGAATGACCACTACAGAGTTAAAGGAGCTAAAGGCTCAATTACAGGAATTGTTGGATAAGGGGCTGATTAGACCTAGTGTGTCGCCCTGGGGAGCACCAGTCATATTTGTGAAAAATAAAGATGGTACCTTGCGGTTATGCATAGATTACCGCATGTTGATTAAAGCAACAATTAAGAATAAATACTCATTGCCTTGCATCGATGATCTTTTCAATCAAATGAGAGGTGCAATTGTGTTTTCCAAGATCAATATTCGGTCTGGGTATCACCAATTAAGGTTAAAGGATGAGGACATCCATAAAACAACCTTCAGAACTAGGTATGGGCGCTATGAGTTCACTATCCTACCTTTTGGATTAATAAATGCACCTGCGACATTTATGAACCTAATGAATAGTGTGTTCAGGGATTGTTTAGACAAGTTTGTCCTAGTGTTTCTTGATGACATTCTAATATATTCTAAGAACAAGGAAGAGCACCTTCAACATCTAAGGATTATTCTTTAGAGGCTAAGAGAGCATAAATTGTATGTCAATCTCTCTAAGTGTACTTTCTTTCAAAAGGAAGTGTAGTATTTGGGCCACATAATTTAAGCTAAGGGAATAGCTGTGGAACCTAGCTAAGATTAAGGCTATTTTGGAATGGTCGGTACCAAGGAATGTTCATGAGGTCTGAAGTTTCATGGGCCTTGCAGGTTACTACAGGAAGTTTGTGAAAAACTTTTCAAAAATTGCATACCCTATAACTTCCTTGTAGAGAAAAGATAAGAGATTTGAGTGGTCAGAAAAGTGCAAGGAGGCCATTGACATACTGAAGGAAAAATTGACTTCAGCACCAATTTTGAAAGTACCTGACCCAGAAGGTCAATTTGTAGTCATTACCGATGCCTCAGGGGAAGGCTTAGGTGGTGTACTAGTCTAGGATGGACAAGTCATTGCATATGAATCTCAAAAATTGAAAACTTATGAGCAAAACTATGCCGCCATAATTTGGAATTGGCAACAATCATTCATGCATTGCAAATGTGGAGACACAACTTGCTTGGGAAACCCTTTGAGCTGAAAATAGACCATCAAGGGCTCAAATATCTATTTACTCAACCCTAGCTAAATGCTCATCAAAGGAGATGGTTGGAGTTTATCTTAGATTATGACTTCGAGATTAAATATATTCAAGGAAAGGAAAACCGAGTGGCAGATGCCCTACGTAGGAGAAGACATATCTCCTCAATGATCTCCATACATTCTGATTTTAAGAATTAGATACTACAAAATTCTAAGGGAGATGAGTTTTACGAGCAGGTAAAACAAGCCCTTTTGGAAAACCCCCAGAATCCAAAATATGATAGATTCTTGAACCAGATAGGTTATTAAGGTATAGAGGAAGGATGTATGTACCTATGGAGTTAAGGAATATGGTGTGGAAGGAAGTTCATTCTGCACCATATTTAGGACATCCTAGAGTAACAAAGTTACTTGCAGATGTGAAACCCTCATATTTCTAGAAAGGAATGAAGAGGGATGCTGCAAATTTTGTAGCTACATATATAGAATGCCAGAGGGTGGAGGAGGAACACCATCACCCGGTAGGACTCTTATACCCTCATGAAATTCTTGAGTGGAAATGGCAAATTATATGCATGGACTTTGTGCAAGGGCTTCCTATGTCGAGGAACAAACACAGTGCTATTTTGGTTGTGGTGGATAGACTCACTAAAGCCGCTCATTTTATACCTGGAAACTTGACGGATGGGGCTCCCGTCATAGCCTGTAAATTTATTCAAGAGATTTTCAAACTGCATGGCATTCCTGAGAAGATTATCTCAGATAGGGATTCACGAATGACATCAAGGTTTTGGCAAACCTTATTCTCTTCACTTGGAACCTAGTTGAATATAAGCTATGCTTATCATCTTGAAATGGATAGCCAAACGGAAAGGGTAAACCAAGTGTTGGAGGATTTATTGAGGATGTATTACATGGACTAGCAATACAAATGGGAAGATTATCTTCCTCTGGTGGAATTTGCCTATAATAATTCCTATCGTTCTGCTATTAAGATGGCTCCATTTGAAGCATTAAATAGAAGAAAGTGTCGAACCCCTATAAGTTGGGACAAGTTAGAAGATACGGTTAACCTTGGTCCAGAAATGTTGTTAGAAATGGAAGAGCAAGTCCATCTGATTAAGAAAAGGCTGGCGGAAGCCAATTATAGGCAAAAGAGTTATGTAGATGCTAAGCACATCGAAAGGCATCAGTGGGAGAGAAAGTCCTTTTAAGGGTAAAACCTCAAAAGAGTTCCATTAAATTTGGAAAGACATCCAAATTGACACCTAGATACGTGGGTCCCTTCAAATTTCTTGAAGAAGTCAACCCAGTTGCATACATAATTGCTCTACCACCAGCTCTTGCAATGATGCATACTGTTTTTCATCTTTCCTATTTGAAAAAGTTTAATGTTGGAGATAATCAAATCCCTATTCTTCATTGGAATGCTATACAGATGAAGGACCTTGGGGTGGTGGTGATCGAGCCCATCAAGGTGCTCAAAACACATAAGCTACACTTATGTAACAAAGAGATAACACAATGCAAGGTCTAGTGGGACTAATATGCAAAGGAAAATGCCACCTAGGAAAACTATGAGGATATGCATGCGAGATTTCCCCATCTTTTTGGAAAAACATTTTATTATGCTTACAAAACATTTTTCTTATTATGTTGGTTAACTTTGAAGACAATTAATCATTGGGGATGATGATTCTTATGGCGGGAGATATGTTACATCCCCAACTTATGAGTTAGCTTAATCTTATTTTTGTATGGCAATCAGGATGATTAACCATAGTTTAAGGATTAGATGTTGTGGAAATATCTGATTTAATCATTGATTATGTGAATACTGACTAATGTTGGTTAGACATGAGATTACATGTTCATATGATTATTTAATTATTAAGAATTGTGAATCAGATGATGATGCACTATTCATGATTTTATGATGGTGAGTGTGAACAGGAAATGAATCTTCATTCGAAGATGGAAGGAGAGTATCATCTGGGATGAAGATATAGATGTTGGGAAATGGGTCAAATTGCCATCTAAGTATCATATTTTATGTCGCTATGAACCCTCGTAAGTCTGAGTGAGTTGCGTATTTTCCTTGCTAGTCTATTTCCTTTTTGTGTTGTCATGTTGATTGGGTTATCTCAAAGATGTTTACATCGACTCGACTAAACAACGTTCCTAGAACGTCAACGTAAGTCAAGAGATACTCTCACCAAGTGGTGTAGTACTTTCTTGTCTCTTTATTTAATTCCAAACCAGGATTTTGAATCTATTATTCTTTATATATATATATTTAGAGTTTATAGCAAAGAAGGGGAAGCGATACTCAACCCCTAAATCACATTTTGATCGTGTCACCATATTGGTGATGATGTCGTATGATGACATCTTGGTTTGTTATGGGTACTCTCATACACCATGTAGATGTGTGGGAAGTTTATTAAGGTATAACCATTTAAACCTTGTAATTGAGCTCCATTTTATTATTAATGTATATATGTTTTAAGTGTTCAGGCTGACATCATCCACGGTGAGTGGAATGAATAGAGGCCATATCGGACCCACTTGGATCCTCACCCTTATTGTCCACTTGTTTATAGCAAGTAATGGACTGAGAAATCAGAATGAGGCA
The DNA here is from genome assembly GCA_027924645.1 of Cunninghamia lanceolata. Classification (NCBI taxonomy): domain Eukaryota; kingdom Viridiplantae; phylum Streptophyta; class Pinopsida; order Cupressales; family Cupressaceae; genus Cunninghamia; species Cunninghamia lanceolata. Next base: position 3,883,327 of record BSBN01000042.1, read on the forward strand.
ACAGGGTGGTAGAGTGGGGTAACCACTTTTTGCTTCATGGGCTCGAAGGTGGCAAGCATATCGCATGCAAAGAGAATAAAAAAAGCTTGGTTTTTAAGTAGTCTTTCTTTACACAGTGCTCGGGGAAGGAGCTAGAAGAAGAAACATATCTAGTTTTCTGGAAAGAAACCTTTGATATACAACAGTGAGTTGGGGAATGACAATGCTCATCTAGAGCCGTTAATAGGCCAACCTAGTTTCTCACATACGATACCTACAGGTATGTTTGAAGTCTTGAAAGACTCTTAGCATTTAGTATGATAACAATACGTTACCACCGTGTGAATGGAGTCAACTGTGTCGACATTTAACAACTAAACTTGCTAAGACTATCATTCTGTAGCCCTCAGAGCTGAAGCATTTGTTATGGTTATTATTAACAGACCCTCGAGGTCCTAAGTATTGTTGTTAAATCTTGATGTTGCATACATTTTTGTGAGAATCTCCAGGTCTTGAGGCTGCATATGAACTTATATAGCAAACTTGTGATATCTATTGATAACCCAGTCACTCGAGGCCCTCGAGGCTGAGCTAGTACTTGTTGTAGCATGCAATATACTTGTGTGCCAATATGGCATAGATTGAAAATGATTTAATGATAACACTAAAGCTATCATTGATGTGCTCGAGCTGACTATGCTCATGAAACAAAGTGTTTAAAACTATTATGTTTTGGTATGTGCTTTGGAAGAATCGGCCGGCATGTGGGTTGAGAACCTTCCACGAACCATAAAGATAACCTTCATGAATCATTAACCTATGAATGTGCATAGAGCACTTAGATACCATTCATTGAATTATAACCACAGTGATTGACTACTAAAGAAGGTTATTAGGATAACCATAATGCAGTCCTTAAATTCAAGAGTATATGTATCGACTCCTTGTTAAAGAAGGAGGTTAGATAAATGAAAGTCAGTATTATTACTTAAAGGCAACATTACATGCATGCTGGTTTAATGGAGAGGTTTCTCTTCTTGATGCTTATATCTTTACGAGATTGAGAACTAAGTTTAGTCTAAGTCTCTTACATTGTAATGTAAATAAAAGCCATTTTCTTTCTAATGGCCAAACTCCATGAAGGGAGTATATAATGCTATGAACTCACATGGGAATATGAGCTGTAGGCTTTTGTTAAGATCATCTTATTGGGCTAATGCAATATAAGTCTTTGATGTTATGATCTTGAACGTAAACTATACGGTAGGTCATCATGAAATTGTGAACCTTGGGAGGACCTAGGTTAGTAAACTTGATTTGACTATTTCCATGTTGAAAAATGGAATAGAGTGACGAGGAGTCACAGGTTCTATGCTGCAAAAGCAACCTATTACATTTAATGTACTCCCAAGATAGGAGTCAACTATCCTAGAATTGGACTAAGGATCAAATCGAACTTACTATTACTAGACCTAGAGAGGTCGAACTAAGCATATTGTAGTATGAGACAACTTCTAAGTCGAGTCAGGGTGGTGGACATATAACTACGTTCATTGCAAAACGTATATGTATGTAAATATTTGGCCAAAGTAATGCATCTGTCTCTGCGTGCATTAGTCAGTCCACAATGCTCCAGATGGCATAATGTTTTCAGTAGTGTCATACATAGTTAGAGTGGATCTATAATTGTGTGACCGTGAAACATTATGAAGGACACAACACCAGATACTCAGATGGAAAACCTAATGGTTCCTTATATCTATTCCTTCCGTGAAGGGTAGGGCCGCTTCTAGGTAGGAATTTGTGCGGGGCATCGCCGATCTATGGTTGGAGGAAAAGAACTTGAATGATGCTCTCCTTCCCAAGTAGAAAACAAGCTGAGGCTCATGAAGATAGATCTCAAAAGTTCCAGATGTAGTGTTTTTCTTTATATGACTTGATAGTCAATTATTATGTATCATTTTATACTTGATGCCTTGAGCATGGCTTTGTACATGCACAGTGAAGGTCATTCACTAATGTGGTATCATTGGATAATGTAATTCTAAGTTTTGTTATATTTTGGAAAAGAATAACATGATTAATTATTATGAGGACATTAATTCACTCTTGTCAAACTATGATTATGTTAATCATGATGCATTTCTTAATCTTAGTTAAGATGGTTAATTGTGGTTATTTGTGAGTATTATGGAATGTCATGTTACATTATGGTACCCAGGGATTGTCTACGAACATTATCAAAGCCACAAATGTTAAGTTTATCCGGTTTAATTAAATTTGTATCAATGTTGATTTTGTGTAACAAATTAATACCGCAAACATTAAGAGTTGATCCATTATGAACCATAACTCGCTTTACCAACTTTTTGTTTATTGTGATAAAAATTATAAGAGGATCATATCCATTATGAACTTCTATTGATGGTAACTCATGTTGTTGTAACTGAATATCTATTTTTATCGCATGCATACAATCTAACAGAGTTGCTACATCATTAGGCTTAATAGCAGGTGGTACAATCACCTTTTTTAAAGCTTCCTGGAGCATTCTGTGGTATGTAGGATATGCTTGTATGAGTTCCCAGAGAGATATCTTAGCAGGAGTAGCATGAAGTTGCTCAATAAGATCATAATCTTGACCAAATGTGAGTAAGATGGGGTGGTTAAGGAAGCATAGGTTGAGAAGTTGGTAAAGAGATCAGAATGTTCGACTGTTGTTTACTTTATTATTTCACGTATTATATGTGTGAGCAACCACATTATGGTAGGGTTGTTGCAACACATTTTGATACACTTGATTTCCTTGAGTAATTTGTTTTGCAAAATTGAGAATGTAACACGGGGGTCTAGGTGGTGTTAGAGCACCTTGAACCGTAATCACTGGTTTAAACTGAGGAAGCACATTATGTGCCCCATTCACAATGAGTTTGGGAACATTAGTACACTTATCCACTATTCCATTAGTGGGTGGGATAAGTCTATTAGTGATGTTTGAATTAACATTGTTTTTACTTTGATTAAGCTCAACATCCATCCCTAAAGGATTTAATGTGAGAGACCTTTCTTCATCCACCAATGCTTCTTCTTTTAAAGGGAGAGCATTGGAACGAAGGGAAGGTATAATGTTGTTAAGAGAATTGTCAATGATTGTATCTTTAGTGATGTCCAAGGGGTTTTAACATGCAACCAAAGGAGAACTATTCATGGTTTTCACATCCTTAGTGATGTCCAAAGTACTTGAACATTCATCCAAAGGAGGAAGATCGAGGGTCTTCACTTCCTTAGTGATATCCAAGGTGTTTGAACATTCAACTAAAGGAGGAATACGATGACTCATAGAATCATCATATCATATACTTTAGATAGTAGATCCAAGGAATTGTCATGATTTATAGTAGTAATAGAAGAAGAAGAATTTTTACAATCATCTTTCTCATGAGTATTCATGGAGATGAATTCGGTTATATTTTCTAATATTGAAGGATGCCCACCCATGAGGATTATGAATCTACGAAAATCAAGATCTTTGATTTATGCATGAAAAAATACCAAAGAGAAATGACATGAAGATGCCATAATAAAATGTTTTGGAACAACAATGTACAATAAGATCTATTCATTTATCTAATACAACCAATATGAGAGACTTTTGTACACCACAACACTAGTTTGAGGAAACCAGGTTTTTGAATCTTTTTGCAAGGAAAAAAAACACACTAGTGTCACTACAAATGAAGTGATCAAGATGTTAAAAGTGTTGCACAAAAGGTAATATAGACAATTTTAAAATTTCTTGCAAAGAAATGTTAAAGAGATGTCAAATTTCTTATGTTGAAATACACATTGTGTAATTGCAAACATGTGAATTTTCAAACCAATTTATAAAATGATGCAAAATTTTCAAATGATCAACAAAAATATGTTATAAATTAATTCTATATCTGAATTGAAATGTTTATGATGGCAGAAAAATCTAAAACAATCTATTTTGACTACAAACCCTAGATTTTGAATTTGTCTAGGTTATCAAAAAATGCAACTTTTCCAACAAAACCCTAGAAAATGAGAGCTTCAAATGTGAGATACAACACCATGAAATGATTGTATACTGTAATTTGAATTAGATCTGATGTAAAAATTAGAGATTTAAATCTTTCTAGAATGATTTATAACATATGCACTAAAACAATGCAAAACTATATCTTTTTGCAAGCCTAAAATGCTTGATTTTTTCACTTTTTTCAAGATCATGCAAGATTTTCAATTGGATATTGATAAATATGAAATGAAATTGATGCAAGATCTAATTTAAAAAATTAGCAAGATGCAATTTCTCGAAGCTACGGGTTCACCAAAATGTTAAGTGTGAAAAAGACGAATGATGACAACTAGCATGCACACTAGATCAAACTCTCTTCCATAATAACATTCAAGGACAAAACCGAACCAAATCACTACAAAATGGAGGTGGACTTAGCTACTAATTTTGTGCTTAGGATTGCTATGGAAAGATATGATTTAATCAAGCCTTTTATCAAACCCTAGGTTAATCAATGCACTAAACCCTAGATTTGCAAAGATCTAATTATAATAGAAAATGTACAATAGATAATCATAAACCAATTTCACAAGAGTGATCAGGGAGGTATTAGAACCTATGTCCTAGAAGCTATAATGTTGAAGGACTATTTCAAAGGTGCCCAAGTCCTAAAAGGTGGAATTTATAGAAACTGTAAACTGGAGAAATGATGCAGAGACTGCCCTGATATCAGATCTGAAGTTAGCTAAGGCAGAAGGATAGTTTCAAAAGTGCCCAAGTCTTCCGCAGAGGAATATTCCCAAAATGTTGTCAAATCCCCAAACCCTTTCCTTACTCAATATTCATGTGTCCTCACTTTTTTGGATCTCACACCTGTAACATGCACACAAGAAGAAAAGGGGTTTGGGGGTTATGGTGTCTAGGGACTTGCCTCAGTCAAATCTAGGGATAGCATGCAAGCTTCCCAACACCATTGTTTGATAAAGAGAGTGTGCCCTTGTAGGGTAGAGGCTAAACACAAATCAATATGATGAAATCAAATGATGACGAAAACAAATGATATCACCTATGTGATGAAACCCTTAGGAGTGTTAGTGCCTGAATTGACCGACAGTTTTTGAGCAATTTTCATGCAGGCACCTTCCTTAAAAATGTTCTAAGTGTTGGACCTCCTCGGCATTTTTCAGCTACAGCATCATATTTTCCTGAGGAGGAGGTCATCATCATCATGTTTGCTTCGATGGTGGTCAGCATCATCATGTTTTCTGTCGACCGGTTTCTCATCATCATCATCATGTTTCAATATCGGGTGATGTTTGGATATCATCCCGATCCTGCTGATGAGCTACAGTGTGCCCTGATTTGCTTGCGGGGGTGATTTTTCAAGTATCCGGTGATCTTCCAATTATCACCATGCCCTTTTATGATGATGATGTCACCCCGATCTTCTGAAGGGGTTATTCTCTGAGTTGTTCGACCTGACTTGTTTTTTCTTAAGGGTCGTCGTCATCATCATCATATTTCCAGTTATCGCCGTGTTGCTTGCGAGGGTCATCATATTTTCTACCTGCATGATATTTCGCCGGGGTGATATTTTTATCATCGGGTGATCTTGGTTATGATCATCCTGATGATGTTGTTGAAGAGTTCTAAGTATGACCCGATATTCACTAGGGTCATCATATTTTGAACGTCAGGATGATCTTAGTCAATATCATCCTGATGTTGTTGTATCACTTCATGTTCGTTGTTTTATCATCCTGATGATGCTGACGTCATTCTTATGTCGGGGTGATATCTATTTCTCTGCCTATCTGCATCATGATATTTCCGAAGGGAGATATCCGCCTGTCGGCTTCGTGCATTATCTAGTGGGGGTGATCTTTTCAAATATCTGGCGTATTCATCTATCACCCCGATCTTATAGTGGAGCTACAGTGCAACATGATATTTGTGCATCAGGATGATATTTCCAAATATCCGGTTATCTTCCGAATATCATCCTGATGTCGATATGATGATGACGTCATCAAGGTCCGGGGGGGTCATATTTCTAACACTGATCATCTTGTGGAGATCCCCCGATATTTGCAAACATGATGATGATGTCATCCGGATATGAGGAGGTGCGCAGAAGGTAGATATGCTGATGACGTCAGCAGGATATGACGGTGATGTCATCAGTATGTTCATCGGCCAGACTTTTGGTATCGGCTAAGTTGGAGGATCTTCCTCCGATGGATCAGGTTGTGCCGATGAAGGCGATTATCATGCAAGTGATATTGCGATGATGATGCTGACGTCAGGGTGATATTTCAAGCGACAGGATATCATGCTGTTGGAGGATGATGATGAAGTCTTATACTAGTGTCGTCAGGAGCAAAAGCACCGACATTATATATGCTCGTGGCCTAGTATATAAAGTGTTGAAAAGGTCACCGCGGGGTGCATGTGGGATAATTGATATCCTGCATATTTTCAAATATCATGACGATGAATCTTGGTGGGAAATGGTTGCGATGCATAGTTGATGTTTTTCCCCAGGCCGCGGGTTGGTGCGCCATTAATGGCAAAGGTTGCAGAAGTATGGACGGATCTGGTACCCGATTGAAGGTATACATCAACGGACAGTGGCGCAGGGCTCGAGATTTCTTCTTGTCTCCTCCCCTACCTGCTGCATTCATGTTTGGGCGCCAATCTGGTAATGCGTTGAGCGCCATTTTTCTAATACTGTGTATCTGGCGGGATTTTTGGTCAACCATGTAATTAATTGCTGTGGTACACTACCTGGCTGTTATAAGCAGGAAGTGTTACTCATTTGTGGTTGTTGAAAGTTGAAGATTTTTGGCTCTGTAATTCAAAACAAGCTGATCTGGCTGCTCTGTACAGCTAAACCTGTGAGTCTATGTATCTCTTGTTGTATGTTTTTGGCATGAACCCACTGATTTCATGATTAATCTTATATGAGAAATGCTATCTTAGCATGTGTTTTGTTAATTCTGTCTCCAGTATTGCATGTATTCTTCTTCTGAATCTGGATATTTGAGTAATGTTTAGATTCTAGAGCATAGAATTCCTATGTTGAATGTCTGATCTTTTAACTTCTGCTCAAGGGGTAGATTAAACTGTTTTCAGGTTAAACATTGGGAAGGGTATACTGCAGTAGGGATGCCATAAGTAGAGATAACTTAACACTCTGTATTGGGAGATATCTGTAAGGCAGGTATCACATATATCCCCCTGAAATCCAGTTTTAGCTGTTCATGTTGATCATTCACAGGTGTATGTCTACTGACTCCAGGCCCTGGATAGGCACCAATCTTGCTTTGTGTTTGTGTTACAACCATGTCCAGCTTTGCATCCAAACTTAAAATCCGAATCAAAATCTAAAACAACCATTAGGACATTAGAATTAGTTTTAGGATCCTCAGTCCTCTGTCTACAACTGCAAATAGGCCCAAAGCTAGCCCCTTTGCTCTTATCTTTCGGTTTTGGTCTACTTACAGGAGGACTTATCTGCTTTCTGTCAGCATCCCAGCCTGTGTATGCATATCCTCATGGATGTTGAGTAGGGAATACCCCCCTAGGTTTTGCAGAGCCTGAAGAAGAAGAGGAGATAAAATATAGAGTCTATCTCCTACACTGTTGGCCCCTGGCCCAGAGATCCTGTTGATCACTGATGGCTACCTTGTAGGGAAATCTGGGAATAAGCATCCAGTCTGGGAAAAAACCAACAAGGAGGATGAATGCTCTTCAACTCATAAGGAGAGATAGATGATAACTTCAAAACCTATAACAACACACTATGACAATACATATATACTCTAGAATCACAATGAATGCTTTAAATGCTCTTTAATCCAATGCTTCAAGTTGGCTATCTCTATCTAGGTTCATAATGAATTCAAAAACACACTTATATATGCTTTCCCGCTAACATTCGTCAAATCAACCAAAAGAGCTGACAAGGAGAAACCCTTTTAAAGTTCTTATGCCAACATGTAATTAAATTTGTCCTGACTAATCAGGAAGACTTGGGTGTGGGCACCCAAGTCCCAAGGCTCCTTTTTGGTCTGGGGTAAGGTAGACTATGGGCCCCTTGCTCCCAATTTGCATTGGTTTTGGGAGATTTTGCATCGGGATGAATAATTAGAATGTATAATGTAGTCACGAGGACCTAGGAGCTAAATAATGAGGTAAGAAGGCATGTGTCCATTTTTTACTTCATAGCACATAGTACCATTATTGGAATATTTTGCTCTAGGTTCATTACTACCTGAATTATTTATGGACTTTTCTATGCAATGTATTTTTACAACTATTTATATGTGTTCTTTAATGACAATTACATTATTGAGATATTTTGTTCTTCATTCATTACTACCTAGATTATATAATTTTGTGTTTGTATGCAAAAATGGTGAATAATTTGTACAACATTAATGACATGAAGTAGTCAATGCAGCTAAAGTCTGAGAGGATGAGGACTTTACTTTGACTATGATCCAGTAGACTGTACTTTACATTGTGTTTTATAGTTTGTCTTTATTTTCTTTGATACAATTTTTTATGCAAAATAAAAATTGTTGAATATAAGCTACCTAAAGTCTAAGAGGATGAGGACTTTGACTATGATCCAGTAGACTATACTTTACATTGTGTTTTATTATTTGTCTTTATTTTCTTTGATACAATTTTTTATGCAACATAAAAATTGTTGAATCTAAGAGGACAAATTAAGAAAAATAGAAACTTAAATATATTTCGATAATTTCTTACACTTGAAACAACTGACTATATATACATATATATATATTCACAACACTATAATAAAATACAAAAATGGGTGTTCAATCCTTTTGACTACTACAAAAAATCCATTACATATAATCTGATATTACTATTGTAATGTACTATTATTGTTGTCTAGAACTATGAACAAAATTTTTACCATATACCATGAGATACCTTCTTCAGTTTTCCATAAACCTGGGAAAGGGAATTGGTTGTTCCTCTTCTATAGTGAGAAAAGAATGAGTAGCAACAAAAGTATTTCCATTTGAACTTATATGGACTAGTTCTACAATACCTCCTAGGGTTGTAGCTATTTCTACAAGCAAAGCCTAATTTGCTTGTGCATTTAACTACAACTAGTTTGTGGTTCTAGAGCTATACCCAAAATGTAGGTTGGTTAGAGCAGTAAACACAAGGCTTAATATATTAAATATATCCATTAGAATGGGATATTGTAGTAGTAGAGGAGACATTATTGAACTTAAACGTCTCTCTCTATGCTTGATCTACCATCCTTTTAGTCATATTTAGTGTTGATCAATCTTCTTTCTCTCTCGTTGAACCTCCTTCCTTTGTAGCCTACATTTTTTGTAAACAACACTCCAATTTTCACACAATAACATAAATAAAAGAGGCATGAATTGTATCATCAAATATCCTTCAATCACAAGGATGTCCAAAAAAATTCATAAATCATCAACTTTACACAAGTGATACACTATGGAATTGAATAATTTTATTTCATATCCTTCAAAATAATGAAGGCACAATGCCATATCACATCAATGATTACACAAGTAATCTGATAAGGTAATGAATACTTTCATTAATGCTTTCACCAAAATAATGAAATTACAAGAATTCATATCATATCAACTATATAATAATGAATCTCAACATATGATGTCAACCTATCATAGTTGTCATAAACTTTGCCAATTTATTCAAATAATTTAAGTATTTACAAATATCTCAATACTCAATACAAGAGGACATAGTCCTATACATATAGATCCATACCATGATCATAAAGCACATATGAACTTTCATAATATAGTATTTCATCATACTAGAATCTCTCATCCGATTTCCCTCTTCACAAACTCGAAGAAGAGAGAGCATCATCAGAATGACTTCCACCCTACCATGAAGCCATAAGCTTCCTCATGTTACCCCATAGGAGAAGCTCAACCCATCATGAAGAGTCTAGCTAACCGTGGTTGACATGCATGAAACATGTGCTATCATGATGTTCTGACATTTATGCATCCTATCTAATACTTAATAAGCAAACTTATCATTATGCAATGTCCTTAACACATGATGTGGCAAAATAAACTCAACAATTCATTTTCCTAATTATTGAGTTAATAGCTTTGGCCAAAGCAATTTTTACATTCACATAGGTCTAACCCGATTTGAATAAAGCCACATTAACACCCTTCCAAGCATGTCCTAATCAAACAAATATTTTTTTGAATAGAAAGAATATACAAGCCATATAGGCATAGCAAGCCTAAGAATATAATCAATTTCAAATAAATATAATTTATTTCTTTTACCCAACTTAGTGTTCATAAACTTGATTTCATACAAAATATCAATATAACATATCAAACAATTCATAATTTTGTTTGACCTTTACATGACTCAAGCTCTTATATGCAATTGATTCAAATTTATATACTTATAATCAAATTCTATATTCTTTATTTCTAATTCAAGAATCTCATTTTAACTACATTTTTCTCTAGGTATAATATTCCTTTGTCAAAAACTTAATAACTAAAACTTTCAAGTCTACAAAGAAATCAGATTCTTTTTAAAGGAAAACAATTTTGAGAAGATTAAAAAAATCAAAGAATGCTATTCTTAGTGGACAACCTATTTGAGGGTTTGCCCCTCTTGTTGGGCACAACCTTTAGCCTCATGAGGCCACCCAACATGTGACAAAAAAATAACTTGTTTTTAATTTTACACAAAACCTTATTCATCTTACCTCTTGGGCACTTCACTCTAAGGTTTATTTCAATGAAAATTTGTTGTTTTAAACCAGTAAAACAAGCCTGGTTCAGCTACCCCAATATGGAAAATTATGTGTTTCCCTTTGTTTTTTTAAACAAACTTCCGGACTTGATTGCCCTTCTTTTTTTAGAGAGAGGAGTCAAATTAGAAAGAATATTTCTAGTCCTAAATCAAACACCCAATTCCAAATGCTGAACATATAATACACAAATTTTTAATTGTCAAAACTGGATTACTCATCATTTATGGGTGCCCATGAATGTTGGATGGAACCTAAATGTAAAACATTATTTTTTAAGTGCTCTAATCACTCATTTGCAAACTCAGATGCCAAACCTAATTCTATTTGCAAATAATAAGTAGTCCTTATGACAAATTTGCCCAAATAGACTTAAACTTCAGAATTTGGAAGATGGGTATTTGCCAAAATACCATATAATGATACTAAATGTTTGAAATTTATTCTAGATTGTGATTGGTTTCATGGGCAATCTCTGATTTTCATTTCATGCAATTCTCATTATTAGGTATTTTTTCCAAATACCCAAAATCTAAATTAAAATGAACAATTTGAAGACAATAATAATACTACATTTGCACAATAAGACACAGCTGGAACAATACTCATTCTAGGCACAAAATTGAAAAATTAAATAACCATAACCTTCAAATTTGAAAAAAAAAACATAAGAATCCAACATCATATTCAATTATCCTTTGATTGATATAATGGTTATTTACCTCAAATTTGCAATTATAATTTCAAGAAAGAAAAAATCACATGTTCCTTACCTCCAAGCTAAAGAATTTTGTATTATTCCTGATCAAGAATACCTCTAGAAAAAATGCCCTCTCTCCTTTTCTAGCCACCACCTCCTTCCTCCAAAAAATTGGTTTTTCTACCTCTTTTTCCACTCCAAAATATGCACGTGGAGAGGGCAAATCCCCACAAAACAATTTTATTTTCCACATATGTGACAATTGTTTTAATATATAACCTCTTCCTTTATCAAGTGATAGCAACACACACATTTAATTCCCCAGGTTTTTTTTTTTTTTTTTTTTTAAATAAAGCTCTATTTTATTCAAAATCATGAAATTTCTAAAAGAATTCATTTAAAATAATAAGAGTTTTTTTTAAAACATATATATAATTTTAAAATAAAATAAAATCTTTTGATAATTTTCTAATTAAAAACTAAATCAATTTCATAACATATCATCCTATAAAAAAACAATTGTTAATAAGTACTAAAATATTCCATTTCATTACTCATGCAAGCTTGCTCCTCAAACAAACTGCTATTTTTATCTTATGACAATGCATATCTAACTACATGAATTATGTGTTTGTGTGTAGGTGTGTTTCATGCACGTCTCCCTTACATGGCTAGACTCTTCTTCCTGATGATACTTATTCTCTTGATGAGAGTTTCGGCTTCTATCATGTCACACTCACAAAACAATGATTTTGTAGTTAGTCTTTTTCCAATGAAATCCAAAACATAATCGAAGCATTTAGAACATTAATTTCTTCAATAAAGCTAACATAAAATCAAACTTTTACCACTGCATATGATATCAATTTGTTCGTATGATCAACACATTAGCCATATCTTAACTGATCAAAAATAGAAAGTTATAGCAATATACGTGTTCACAATGATATTGACACATATTTACAAGTAGCTGTAGTAAAATATAAAAATTAGGTTGTGACTATTGGGATATTCCATCATTATCTTCCCGTAGCTAGTTTGTTTGGTTTGTTATTGTTTGTTTATGTATTTGTTAATAGTTTGTTTTAGTTTGTTTTGTAATCTATTTTTATCGTGAGTTTGTTCCATGGAATTTGTTATGACATTCGGGTATTTATACCCATCATCTAATGCAAAGAGATTATCGGGTTTATTGTGCATAATGTTAATATGGTATCAGAGCGATGCAGATTCTGTGCCTATTAGTATTCAGTGATTATGAAGGGTAGATTGAATAATTATTAATGAGTTGTTCAGGAATCAGGAGGCTTCTATTCTTTTGGAATGGTCGTTGTGTTTGGACAGAGAATTTACATTTTTTTGTTTGCTCGTGTCCTTATCTGGGAGCTAGCGATTTTCCTATTTGTGTTTTTGTTTGTTGCTGGGCGGTGGTTTCATTTCCCACCTTGAGGATTGAATTTGATAAAAGTGATGATAAGAAGGTTTGTCTTATCCAAGATAAGTCTAAGCATTCAAAGATTTTTGCAAGTGCCTCTGAAACTGGTAAAATGTTTAGGCTTGATACAATTGATCACAATCAAGCCTTAGTGACTAAGCATAATGATCTTGCTATGTTATGGCATCACCGATCTGGTCACTTAAGCACTAGCTATTTGCTTACTCTTAGCAAGAAAGACATGGTAAAAGGGATTCCCTCATTTGAGAAGTCAAGTGCTATTTGTTCCAATTGTCTTGCTGGAAAACAACATCGAGCACCCTTCCATCCTAGTGAGCATTGTACAAGCCAACCTTTACAGTTGGTGCATACCGATCTATGTGGACCTATGGCACCTAGTCACAATGGTTTCAGGTACTTTCAACTTTTTATTGATGATCACACAAGAAAAATGTGGGTATATTGATTGTAGACTAAAGATGAAGCCTTTTCCTACTTCAAAGAGTTTCACACTCTTGTGGAGAAAGATACGAATCATCGTATTCGTGTCCTCTGCTCAGATCGAGGGGGGGAATACATCAGCATATAATTCTTCACCTACTTGAAGGAAAATGGAATTTGGTGTCAACTGACTGCAGCCTATAGACCTCAGTAAAATGGCGTTGTTGAACGGAGAAATCGCATCATCATGGAGATGGTTCGTAGTATGTTGAAGGATTCTCACTTGGGACATGCATATTGGGCTAAAGTTGTCCATACATTAGTTTATCTTTTGAATCGTGCACCAACCAAAGCACTTGATGGCATCATACCAGAAGAAGCATGGATAGGGGCAAAACCATCTATTTCTCATCTTTGTGTATTTGGTTGCACAACATACATGCATATTCCTAAGCAACAAATAAAAAACTTGATGAAAAATCTATGAAATGTATTCTTCTTGGTTATAGTAATGAATCTAAGGCATATTGTCTTATGGATCCTATCATTAAGAAGATATATATCAGCAAAGATCTAATTTTTGTTGAGAAGAGTGAGTTAGTTCATCTTCCACATCATCACCTAATCCAGATAGTGCTCCTATTTTCAACATGGATTGGAAATATAATGGGGATGTTGATAGTCAATATAATTCAACACCTGTAAATGTTACAAGACCTATGCCTAAGTGGTATACTAGTACCATTCGTGATGCAAAGCTAGATGGAGTCCCAAATACTTCAACTTCAGGTCTAAGGACTCACATCATGGCTCGCAATGAGGTAAATCTAGCACTAATGAGTTCAGTTGTTGATAGTTTTGAACCATCTAATGTTTAGGAAGCATTAGAATCAGTGCCTTGGAAAGAGGCTATGTGGTGCAGGAGCACCTACCTGACAGTTGGCCTCCATGAGGCAGTTAGTTAGTTTGAGTCTTGTTTATGTTTTCAAGAAGGTCTGATAAGACCAATGCATGTAATAAGGTCATGCTGACCATGCTAAGGTCATGCTGATCATGTTTTACTATTTTTAGTTAGTTTGTTAGAACAGTTGTCATGCTGTAGGTCCGGTTGGATCTCCCAGCCGCCTGGAGAGATTTCCCAGCCGCTTGGAGTCAGGTCAGTAGTACTTGCAGGAAAATCTATTTAAGCATGAGGATCGGTTGGTATTGTATATCATCGATCAAACTTTGCGAGAGAGAGACAGAGTATTGTAATAGCATCTGTTGAAATCAATAAAGAGATCCTGTTATTGTTCATCCTCTGTTGAATTCCATTGCTTGATCAATTTGCTGGTTTGGGTGGTTTCATGGATTCATTGATCCATTCCACCGATTGATTCGTCTGATCGGTGGAATGGCGATGTACAGTAGGTTAGGTTTTAGTTTGCTTTCTGTTTGCATGCAGGTGTGCAGGATCACCGTCGAGAGATGTTGAAGACCCTAGCATGGGTATGTGCTAGGTCGAGCTGATAGAGTTTGGAAGATCACCCTGGAAGTGGATCGAGTCATCCCAGGAGGTTCGGCGGATCAGAACGGTGAAAATCCGCTAAGGCTGGAAATTTGTCAAAACGGCATCATTAGGATATTTTGGTGAATATCCTGCAGTCGCTTCGGGCATCGTCATCCGGATAAGTGGAGATGAGCATGATGCTTTTGATTGTATGAAGTGAAAGAGCGTTGGGGTGATCATCATCAGGAGTTGCCGAGGAGGAGTGCATCGGCGTAAGGTAGAAGATCAGGTTGATCGCGGGCCGAAAAAAGCTAAGTTTGGCCAACAGCAGGATATGACGTCATCATCATCAGGATATACGTCATCAGGATATTTCAGAGCCGCAGGATATTGAGAAGCTGCAGGTGACATCATCATCATCAGGATATACGTCATCAGGATATCGGGGTGACATAAGCATCGAGGGGACGGTGCGAGGAGTTAAGGTTTGTCATCATCAGGATAAATGGGAGGAACCAGATGTTCTTTATCCTGCTGATTAACATGATGTTGAACATCATGATGCTGAAGATAGTGAAGACGGAAGTTGTCGGTGAGATGAACAGTGGACGTCAGGAGGATGTTCGCGCTTGCCGAACATGATGATGCCGCCGAATATGATGATGCTGTTGACATGCAAAAGTGCAAAGGCTTGTCTGCAGGAGGATATCGGTCGGCGACAGTAAATATGATGATGCTGACAGTGTAAAGGAAAACATGATGATGATGATGATGATGAAGGGTTGCGGACATCCATGCTGTGTGTTAAGGTTATAGTGTGGATGCCTCTGCATCATAGTGGTATCAGAGCCCAGCAAAAGGTCTGGGCTGTTGTGTGTTGATTTTGTCACCGAAAGGGCAGAGGTAGAGTTGATTGTGTGTTGTGTGTTGATTGAGAGGTTGACAAAATGCCTCCAAAAGGTAGTGGTACTGCAAGGGAATTGCAGGAGATGAAGGAAAAACATGCTAGAGAGATGAGGAAGATGAAGGAGCTTGCTGAAGCACTTCAAGCCAGGCTTGTAGCCCTGGAAAAGAACAAAAACAGGGAAGTGGAAGACAGTGAGTCTGAAGAAGATGAAGATACTATTGACGAGTATGCAGAGGTAGCTGAAGATCTGGATGCTGAAGACCAGAGACTGTGAAAATTGTTAAAGGCAGTGCAGAGTGATAAACCTAAGGTAAAGGTTGATGTTTCCAAGTATAATGGAAGTTTGAATGAAGATGAGTTGCTGGATTGGATTGCTGCACTTGATAATCACTTTGAATGTGAAGATGTTGCTGAGGATCAGAAGGTAAAGATTGCAAAGACCAAGTTAGGAGGTCATGCTTTGGTATGGTGGGATTATGTACAATCTGAAAGAAGGAAACAAGGAAAGACAAAGATCACTTCATGGGATAAGATGGTAGCAAGGATCAAAGGTAAATTCTTGCCAAGGGATTATGAAATTCAGATGTTTAAGAAGCTGCAATTTTTAAGGCAGAAGGAAAGGGATGTGAAGGCCTATACAGAGGAGTTTTATAAGTTGAGTATGAGATCTGGTCATCATGAGAATGAGGTGGAAAAGGTGGCTAGGTACTTGGCTGGTTTGAGATTGAACATACAGGATGAGTTAGTTTTAGCTAACCCTAAGAATGTGGAAGATTGTTATCAAATGGCAATCAGGATTGAAGAAAAGATGAATAGAGGACATGATAAGTCCATGAGAGGAAGAGGAAACAATATGAGGGGAAGAGGAGCAGCCCCTACACAAAAGCAAACCAATGAGGGTCAAGAAGACACTGGTAAAGGATAGGGACAGTCTGATTTCAGAGGTGGATGGAAAGGTAATAAAGGAAGATTTGGAGGTGGTAGAGGTTCTACTACATTTTCAGGAAAATGTTACACCTGTGGTGAGTTTGGTCATCCATCTTTCAAATGTCCAGAAAACAAAGGTTCATCATCCAGAAATGATCGAACTAGTGACAAGAGGGTACAATTGGTACAAGAAGAGAAAGTAGAGCAAAGTGTGCAGAGTTCCAACACTTATCAAAAGGATAAGGAGCCTGACTATTATGCATATCCTGAGGAGGGAGAATCATTGATGCTAAGGAGAATTAGTTTGCAGGCATCAAAGGATATGATGCAAAGAAGAGCTCTTTTCAAGACCATATGCAAGAGCAAAGGTAAAGTATGTAAGGTTGTCATTGATACTGGTTCAACAGACAACATGGTATCTCAGGAGATGGTGGATAAACTGAATTTGGAAAGGATTCCACATCAGCACCCTTACAAGGCATCTTGGGTGAGTGATAGTCAATCACTTTTTGTCTCTGAACAGGCATATGTGGATTTTTAGATTGGAGCATATCATGATAGGGTTTTGTGTGATATTTTGCCCATGGAATGTTGTCACCTACTGTTGGGTAGACCATGGCAATTTGATAGAAGGGTACTGTATGATGGGTATGCTAATACCTACACCATCAAGAAAGATGGGAAGACTATTCTGTTGATGCCATTGCAGGCAGATGCTGCAGCACAGGGGGCGGCCAAAATCATTTTAATGGGAAAGAAGGAGTATGTGCAGATGCCTAGAGGAGCAGGCAGAAAGGCAGTTGAGGACACTGCAGGGAAAGGAGTTGTTAAGGACAACAGGTTGAAGAAAGTGTTAGTTTTGACTGACAGAGGTCAGCAGCAGGTGCAGAAACAGGTTTGCAAACAACAACCAGTTGAGAGGAATGCCAAGGATGTTGTCATAGTTGGGACTATTGCTTGTCCTATAAAGGTTGAAAGGAAGATAGAGTTGAACAGTACAGAAGTTCAAGAGGCAGTTCAGACAGAAGTTCTGGTCAGACAACCTGACAACCACAAGGTATGTGAGAGAAAGGCCTACATTGACAGGCATGAGGATTTACTTGCAAGACAGCAAGTTACAGTTCAGAAGTCTTGGAGCAGCCAAGAGCCAGCAGAGGATAAAGCTGGAACAGGTCAGAACACTGACATGACAAAGTGTAAAGGTGGAGGACTTCCACATACCAAACTCATGGGACATGAGTTCTTTTCTGTTGGGGAGTATGGTGCAGGAGCACCTACCTGACAGCTGGCCTCCATGAGGCAGTTAGTTAGTTTGAGTCTTGTTTATGTTTTCAAGAAGGTCTGATAAGACCAATGCATGTAATAAGGTCATGCTGACCATGCTAAGGTCATGCTGATCATGTTTTACTATTTTTAGTTAGTTTGTTAGAACAGCTGTCATGCTGTAGGTCCGGTTGGATCTCCCAGCCGCCTGGAGAGATTTCCCAGCCGCTTGGAGTTGGGTCAGTAGTACTCGCAGGAAAATCTATTTAAGCATGAGGATCGGTTGGTATTGTATATCATCGATCAGACTTTGCGAGAGAGAGACAGAGTATTGTAATAGCATCTGTTGAAATCAATAAAGAGATCCTGTTATTGTTCATCCTCTGTTGAATTCCATTGCTTGATCGATTTGCTGGTTTGGGTGGTTTCATGGATTCACTGATCCATTCCACCGGTTGATTCGTCTGATTGGTGGAATGGCAATGTACAGTAGGTTAGGTTTTAGTTTGCTTTCTGTTTGCATGCAGGTGTGCAGGATCACTGTCGAGAGATGTTGAAGACCTTAGCATGGGTATGTGCTAGGTCGAGCTGATAGAGTTTGGAAGATCACCCTGGAAGTGGATCGAGTCATCCCAGGAGGTTCGGCGGATCAGAACGGTGAAAATCTACTAAGGCTGGAAATTTGTCAAAACGGCATCATCAGGATATTTTGGTGAATATCCTGCAGTCGCTTCGGGCATCGTCATCCGGATAAGTGGAGATGAGCATGATGCTTTCGATTGTATGAAGTAAAAGAGCGTCAGGGTGATCATCATCAGGAGTTGCCGAGGAGGAGTGCATCGGCGTAAGGTAGAAGATCAGGTTGATCGCGGGCCGAAAAAAGCTAAGTTTGGCCAACAGCAGGATATGACGTCATCATCATCAGGATATACGTCATCAGGATATTTCAGAGCCGCAGGATATTGAGAAGCTGCAGGTGACGTCATCGTCATCAGGATATACGTCATCAGGATATCGGGGTGACGTAAGCATCGAGGGGACGGTGCGAGGAGTTAAGGTTTGTCATCATCAGGATAAATGGGAGGAACCGGATGTTCTTTATCCTGCTGATTAACATGATGTTGAACATCATGATGCTGAAGATAGTGAAGACGGAAGTTGTCGGTGAGATGAACAGTGGACGTCAGGAGGATGTTCGCGCTTGCCGAACATGATGATGCCGCCGAATATGATGATGCTGTTGACATGCGAAAGTGCGAAGGCTTGTCTGCAGGAGGATATCGGTCGGCGACAGTAAATATGATGATGCTGACAGTGTAAAGGAAAACATGATGATGATGATGATGATGATGATGAAGGGTTGCGGACATCCATGCTGTGTGTTAAGGTTATAGTGTGGATGCCTCTGCATCACTATGGATGCAGAGTATTAATCCCTCATGAAAAACAAAACTTGGGTGCTTGTTGATCTACCACCTGGTAAGAAAGCGATTGGATGTAAATTGGTATTCAAAACTAAGTATAAGGCTGATGGTAGTATAGATAAATATAAGGCTAGACTTGTAGCTAAAGGTTATGCCTAGAAAGGAGGGATAGATTATGAAGAAACATTTGCTCCCACAACAAAGATTAAAACCATTAGAATGATTTTTGCTTTAGCTGCACAATTTGGATGGAAATTGTATCAAATGGATGTAAAAAGTGCATTTCTCAATGGAGACCTTAAGGAGGAGGTCTATATGACCCAACCAGAGGGATACATTGCACTTGGCAAAGAAGAGAAGGTATGCAAACTTGTTAAGTCCCTATATGGTCTCAAACAAGCTCCAAGAGCTTAGTATATTAAAATTGATGAACATTTGCTAAAACATGGTTTTACTAGGCATCCATATGATCCAAATCTCTACCTCAAGGAACAAGGGGGGGATATTGTGATTATTAATGTATATGTTGATGACCTAGTTATCACAGGCAACTCAGATTCAATAGTTGAAACAACAAAAAATGACCTCAAGAAGGCATTTGATATGACATATCTTGGGCTATTGCACTATTGTCTAGGCTTAGAGGTATGGCAAAGCAAACTAATCACCATATCTTTGTATTTCAAAGAAAATATGCCAAGACACTACTTAAGAAATTTAGAATGATGGATTCCAAACCCATGTCTACACTTATGGAATCAGCTTTATAGTTATTTGTATTTGATCCATCTCCTCAAGTGAATGCAACTCTCTATTGACAAATGGTTTGAGGTTTGATTTACTTGAATTACACTAGACCAGATATCAGTTTTCTGTTAATTATCTTTCAAGATTCATGCAAGAACCAAAGATGTGTCATTGGAAAGCAACAAAAAGGGCCTTAAGGTATATACATGGTACAATGAATCATGGTTTGGATTATAAAAGGAATGATCAATTCTTCTTGACATGATATACAAATGCAGATTATGCAGGTTCAATTGATGATAAGAAATCCACATCTGGATTTGTTTTCTTCGTAGGTTCAAGACCTATTTCTTAGGGAAGTAAGAAGCAACCAACGGTCACTCGTTCTTCAACAAAAGCAAAATATCGTGCAACAAGTGCAACAGTTTGCGAAGCATTTTTGGCTACGTCACATATTAGAAGGATTGGGGGTACCACAAAATCAACCTACAGTCCTCTATTGTGACAATTAGAGTGTTCTCAAGCTTGTTCGTAATCCAGTTTTTCATGAATGAACCAAGCATATTAAAGTTGAATGTCACTTCATACAAGAACATGTTCAACAAAATAACATTCAATTCCAATTTTTCTCTACTCAAGAACAATGTGCTGACATCTTCACCAAGCCTCTTGCACGTGTGAAGTTTGAATCATTTCAAAATTTTCTTATTAATACTTTAAAGCAATGATGTAATAAGCAGAATGTTGGAATATTCCATCATTATCTTCCCGTAGCTAGTTTGTTTGGTTTGTTATTGTTTGTTTATGTATTTGTTAATAGTTTATTTTAGTTTGTTTTGTAATCTATTTTTCCCGTGAGTTTGTTCCATAGAATTTGTTATGATATTTAGGTATTTATACCCATCATCTAATGCAAAGAGATTATCAGGTTTATTTTGCATAGTGTTAATAGTGACATCCCTCCCCACTAGGAATAGTCATTGTCTTGATGGTTGAAAGTATGTAAATAAAAACTAGAATAAATGAGGAAATAAGCGTTGCATTTCTACAACATCCTCCCAAGTAGCACTATCCTTTGGAAATTGGTCCCATTGCACCTTGCATTGGACCACCTCTTTGTTGTGATATTAAATTTTGTACTAATCAGGGATTCGCAGGGGTTCTACCAAAACAAACCCTAGATCCAGCAATCAAGAATGTGAGTAGCATCTAGATGGTAAGGCTTAAGAAAAGAAACATGGAAAATATTATGTATTTGAGATAGAGATGGAGGTAAATCTAGTCTATATGCAACATGATTTATAACTTCTAAGACATCAAAGGGCCCCACATATCTAGGAGCAAGTTTGGCTAACTTACCAAATGAGATAGAGCTTTTTTGAGGTTTGACTCTCAAAAACACCTTGTTTCCAACATAAAATTGCCTAAAGATTTTATCTTTATTTGCATAACTTTGTTGCCTATCAAAAGCTTCCTTTAATCTTCCCTTGATCACCCTCATCTTCTCATCCATCTCCTTAAGCATATCAGAGTTGAAGACTACTCTATCTTTGACATTGTCCCAACTAATAGGAGTACGACATTTCCCACCATAGAAAGCCTCGAACGGTACCATTCCTGTCCAAAGAAGATTGTAAGAATTATTATAGGCGAACTCAACTAAAGGAAGGTACTCTTCCCATTTGTATTGTTAATCCATGCAATACATTATGAGTAGATCATCTATAATTTGATTCACTCACTTTGTTTGACCATATGTTTGGGGATAGTATGTTGTACTAAAATTTAGACATGTTCCCAAAGAAACATGCAATGTTTTTCAAAATCTAGAAGTCATCCGAGCATCACAATCATAAATGATCGTTTTGGGTACCCCATGAAGTCTAAATATCTTTTGGAAAAACTTCTTTGCTAAAGTTAAGGATCCATCCATTAAGTTCCCAAGAATAAAGTGGGCTACCTTAGTAAGCTTGTCTATCACAACTAGAATAACATCATGTTTAGCTCTAGACATCAGTAGTCCTTGAATTAAATCCATGCTTATTACTTGTCATTTATACTTAGGAATGTAATGAGGATACAAGAGTCCTGTAGGATGCACATGCTTAGCCTTGAAGCCCTGGCATTCCAAGAATCTATCCACAAACTTTGTTACTTCCCTTTTTAATCCAAGCCAAAATATAAAGGTCTCAAGTTAGCCATAAGTTTAGTCACACCTGAGTGTCCAGAATAAGGGGCATTATGTGCCTCCTCTAGGACCTTAGTTCTTAGCCCACCTTGATCTAGTACATACATTCTACCCTGAAACCTTAGTAGACCATTAGGCTCAAGATTATACCATCAAATTGATGGTTAGAGGCATTTTCCTCTAGGGTTGTTTTGACTTTGATATTATGCTCATCAACTTGTAACTGGGCAAGTACTTGTTGCCCAAAGGTTGAGCAAAGAGTTGTGATAATGGAAATATGCCTTCTTCTGCTAAGTGCATCAGCAACTCTATTTTCCTTCCCTTTGATATAATCAATATCAAAGTCGTATTCGTTCAAAAACTCAAGCCACCACCTTTGCCAATTATTAAGATTGGGTTGGGTGAAAATATATTTGAGCCCCAAGTGATTAGTCTTGAGTTCAAAAGGTTTTCTAATGAGATAGTGCCTCCACATTTGTAGAGCATGAACAATAGCTACTAGCTCTAGATCATGGGGTGTGTAGTTCAATTCATACTGTTTCAATTTTTAGGATTTATAGGCCACAACTTTTCCATTTTTCACGAGGACTCCACCCAAACCTTCACCTGAAGCATCTGTTATAATAGAAAATCTTCCATTTGGATTAGGTACAGTTAGAATTGGTGCTGTGGTGAGCTTATGTTTCGAGGTCTAAAAAGCTTGCTCACATTTTTCTGTCCACTCGAACCTTTTACCCCTTTTCTACATAGTGGTAATGGGGTTTGCAATATTAGAAAATCCTTCTATGAACCTCCTATAATATCCTTTTAAGCCCATGAAACTACGAACTTCCTATACACTAGTTGGGGCTGACCATTCCATGATGGATTTGATTTTAGTCGGGTCTACAAAAATCCCTTCATCTGAAATAATATGACCTAGGTAATGCACTTGATTTTGATAGAAAGAGCATTTGGACAACTTCCCAAAGAGTTGATGTTTTTGCAAGCACTACAAGACTATTCTCAAAATTTTCTCATGATCCTCTTCACTTTTAGAGTAGAACAAAATGTCATCAATGAATACAATGACAAAATCATCCAGGCAATCTTTGAAAATACTATTCATTAAGTTCATAAAGACTGCAAGAGCATTTGTAAGCCCAAAAGGAAGTACAGTGAAATCATAATGCCCATAACGAGTTCTGAAAGTTGTTTTGGGAATATCCTCTTCCTTAATCCTTAGCTGATGATAACCTAATCTCAGGTCAATATTAGAAAAGATTGTCGATCCCTTTATATGATCAAAGGGGTCATTAATCCTAGGTAGTGGATACCTATTCTTTATGGTCACCTTATTAAGCATCCTGTAATCTATACACATTCAAAGGGTACCGTCCTTGTTTTTCACAAAGATTAATGGTGCTCCCCATGGTGACACACTTAGTCTAATTAGATCCTTATCTATCAACTCTTGAACCTAAACTTTCAACTTATACAACTTAGTGGTGCTCATCTTGTATGGAGCCTTAGATTGTGGTTATGAACCAGGTAAGATATTGATAGAGAAATCAAATTCTCTTCTTAGTGGTAGCCTTGGTAATTCTTCAGGGACTACATCTCAAAATTTTGAAGAATGGGATGGTCCTCAATTAATGGTTCATTATCATTTCCAAGGTCATCAATATGAATAACATATAAGGTGCATCCTTTCCTCTGAGCCTTCTTTACTTGCATAGCTGAAATTTGTCTAAGACTTATGGGTTTTTGAATACCACAAATCTTAGTTGGATTCCCAAAGTCATCCAAACAAATTACTACTTTTTTGTGCAATTAACTATGGATTTGTGATGTGCCAACCAATTAATTCCCAAAATTACATAATAGGATCCCAATGGGGCCACATACAAGTTGACTTAAGTGGTAAAACTTGGAATCTCTAAATCAATGAAGGTTAGATAATGATCCCCCTTCCTCTCTTCTTGGTTACCATATTGTATCATTCAAGAATTTTCCATAAACCAATCCTTCAATGCAATTTATCCATTATCCTAGGATGTATAAAACATTATGTAGCTCTTGTATCAATAAGACCATTAACTATGTAACCCTAAAGTTTACTTGTCAACTGGATTAGAGTAGCTTGGAAATTAACTAGTCTGTTATGCATCGCTACATGAATGTGATGCTGAGTTGGTTGTTGTTCACTTCCTTCATTCCTTCCAACTAGCTTTTGTGGACATTTGTTTGCATAATTATCTCCTCCACATACAAAACATCCATCCTTTGGTTACTTTTGCCCAAGTAGTTTCCCTTTGTTATTAAAATGATCATTTCCACCTTCACTATGGCTTTTGGGTTTAGCAAACTGCTTACCTTGGAAATTTCCTCTCGAAAATTTGTTCTTGAAATTTTTGTCACTAGATTGATTACCCTTTTGGAATTTCTATTTAGAAGAGTTTACATGAGACTAATTGAAAAAGTTTTTTATTCTTTTCTTTGTTCTCTATCTTGAAGTCTGAAAGACTCAGAAGCTTCTATTCTTGTTTAATCACCTTTTCAAATGCACCATCCATTGTTTATGGACTACAAAGATCCACTTCAAAGCCAATTTGGGGTTTCAATCTCAAAATAAACTTCCTAATCTAGAAGCGTTCATCCTGCTGATAAAGAGGTGCATATTTGAGAAGTTGGGTAAACTTCTCCCAATATTGAGTGACTGATAACTCTCCTTGTCTCAAGTTCTAGAATTTTGTCATCTTACAGTTAAAGTAAAGCTAAGGAAGCCATCGCTTCCTAAACAAGGACAAGAACAAGTCCCAAGCGAAATTTTTAGTTGATAAATGCTTCTCGACTTTCTCATTTTCCCACCAAGTGGATGCCTCACCCCTTAACTAGAAGGCTACCCAAATTTCTTTAGTTTCATTAGAAATATTTCTAAGCTCATAGTGTTTTTCCATATCTATGATCCAAGCCTCAACATCATCCCCTAAAGTTTTTCCATTGAAATTTGATGGTGCCACCTTTTTGAGGTCTTTTGCTAATTTAGTTTTCATCTTAGCTCACTTATTGTCAAGCCTTACATCTTCTTCACCATGAGCCCATTCATCATTACTATGTCGGTTAAAAGAGATTTTTGGATTTGTATTTTGATTCGGCATAGAATGGGTTGTTCTAACTTCCTGTTCTAGGACATCCATCCTGACCCTAGTTTCAGTTAATAATGCCAGAATGTGATCCAACTTATCTTGTTGTTCAATTTCATTTCTTGAACCCCAATGATTAACATCATGTGTCTGATCCATTTGGACTCTTTCAGCTATACCAATATCATTGAAAGGTCAAAGAAATGAGTTAAAAGTGAAGTAGACACAAGGCCACAATGTTTAACCTAGAGCTTTGATACCACATGTAAACAACACTCCAATTTTCATACAATAACATAAATTAAAGAGGCAGGAATTGTATCATCACATATCCTTCAATCACAAGGATGTCCAAAAAAATTCATGAATCACCAACTTTACACAAGTGATACACTATGGAATTGAATAATTTCATTTTATATCCTTCAAAATAATGAAGTCATAATACCATATCACATCAATGATTACACAAGTAATCCAATAAGGCAATGAATAGTTTCTTTAATGCTTTCACCAAAATAATGAAATTACAAGAATTCATATCATATCAACTACACAATAATTAATCTCAACATATGATGTCAACCTATCATAGCTGTCATAAACTTTACCAATTTATTCAAATAATTTAAGTATTTACAAATGTCTCAATACTCAATATAAGAGGGCCTAGTCCTATACATATAGATCCATACCATGATCTGTAAGCACATATTAACTTTCTCAATATAGTATTTCATCATATTGGAATCTCTCATTTGATTTTCCTCTTTGCAAACTTGAAGAAGAGAGAGCATCGTTAGAAGAATTCCACCCTACCCAAAACCATAAGCTTCCTCATGCTACCCTAGAGGAGAAGCCCGACCCATCATGAAGAGTATAGCTAACCATGGGTTGACATGCATGAAACTTGTGTTATCATGATGTTCTAACATTTATGCATCATATCTAATGCTCAATAAGCAAACTTATAGATATGCATGTCCTTAACACATGATGTGGAAAAATAAACTCAACAATTCATTTTCCTAATTATTGAGTTAATAGCTTTCGCCAAAGCAATTTTTATATTCACACAAGTCTAATCTGATATGAATAAAGTCTGGTCCTGATCAAACAATGATTTTTTTTGTTTTGAATAGCAAGAATATACAAGCCATATAGGCACAACTAGCCTAAGAATATAATCAACTTCAAATAAATATAATTTATTTCTTTTACCCAGCTTAGTGTTCATAAACTTGATTTCATACAAAATATCAATATAACATATCAAACACAGTGATTAAGAATTCATAATTTTGTTTTACCTTTACATGACTCAAGCTCTTATATGCAATTGATTCAAATTTATATACTTATAATCAAATTTTGTATTCTTTATTTCTAATTCAGAAATCTCATTTTAACTACATTTTTCTCCAGGTATAATATTCCTTTGTCAAAAACTTAATAACTAAAACTTTCAAGTCTACAAAGAAATCAAATTCTTTTTAAAGGAAAACAATTTTGAGAAGCATTTTAAAAATTAAAGAATGTTATTCTTAGTGGGCGATCTATTTGAGGGCTTGCCCCTCTTGCTGGGCACAGTCTTTAGCCTCATGAGGCCACCCAACATGTAACAAAAAGAACTTGTTTTTAATTTTACACAAAACCTTATTCATCTTACTCTTGGGCGCCTCACTCTGAGGTTTATTTCAATGAAAATTTGTGTTTTAAACCAATAAAACAAGTCTGGTTCAACCACCCTAATATGGAAAATTATTTGTTTCCCTTTAATTTTTAAAATAAACTTCCACACTTGATTGCCCTTCTTTTTTTTAAGAGAGGATGATGAGGTCGTCATAGTCCTTTTAATTCATCATCATTCAATTTTATCAATCCGAAGGTGTCTGGAGCGATCTACGACAAGGTTTACTTAATTAGGGGTTTAAGTATGGATCCAAACCTAAGTAAACTGAAAGGACAACACTGGAATTCAAATTATCCTAATTGCTTAAATAAACACACATGCTGGAATTCAAACTATTCTAATTGCTAAAATAAACACACATGCTGTAATTCAAACTATTCTAATTGTTGAAATAAACACACATGTTGGAATTGAAAATGTTTACACTATTTTGCAGGAAAAAAAAAAAAAAAACTATTTTAATCAAATTGAATTGTTAAAGCATTTGAAACTATTCTATCACACAAATGAATTGCTGGAATAAATAACTCAGAAATTAAAACCATTCAACCTTTGTTTCCACAATAATAGTTCAACAAAGTAAACCAGTGTTATCTCACAAAGGTGAATTTTTTGAGAACAAAAATCTTTTTGGTATTTTCAGAATTGAAGAACAACCTGCAGATATCTAAATACTAAATCACACACACACATAGTAAAAAACATTAACTAATTCTGACACACATAAAGAAAATAACAAAAACAAAAAGGTGTATTGAGAGATCTCTTATGTTGGGTAAACGAGTTTGACTTTCCCAATAGGAAGGATCCTCCTGTGCTAAAATTACTTCAACGGAAATTTCACTTTATTTGCATTGAATCAAAACCCCAATGGGCATGGATACACGATAAAATAGGGAAAATCTCCCTTCAGGAAAATAGTAATTCAAACTTAAAATTAGAACTAACTCTAAGAATCTACCGGCTCATACTTATATAATCAAGCCTTTATTCATTGAAAGAACTACACCAAACTTAGCTACAATGGAACTTGGACTTAACCAGTCGCTTATTCATATCTTTAAAAGTTTCTTTAATTTGAAAACTTTAGATAAGATTATGAATCGAGCATGATTGACGGTAATCAGACAGGTTGCGGATGACATGATTGTGAATTAGAAAGGCACTTTTAGTTATCTTAAACCAAAATAACTTTGAACTGAAGTTCTAAATTTGTCAAGGAATTGTAGCATTGGAACAGACAGCTAGTTTTGCCCATGAGACTTGTCATTGGGTTTGAAGTAAGCCTAGATTTTGCCTCGATAATTGTCGACTCAAGGGGAGGACGATTTCTTTGCAATGACGTAGGAATCTGGAGCCATATGGAGTTTGGGCTCTTAATTAGAAGGGCAGCTCCAAAGGGGACTAGAGGCTTTTGGAAAGCTCTATGTTGTAATCCTTATGAAATCAACATATAACTTTGAGAAGAACTCATTATAACATGAACTTTAAAGCAGAATTCACAGTAATTGCCAAAAGATTTTATCTAAAAGAAATAAGGACTAAGGATGCATATCCATTCATTCAAAAGATAATTATAATCATAATAATGTTGTATATACATGCCATAACACAGTATCAAGGCTTTTGAAAAGACTTATGTAGAAATTAAAATAGTCATTGATTTGCCTCATCATCCCCCCATGCTGAATCCCAGCCATGTCCTCATGGCTGTAAAGGGTGGAATTTGGATAATTGGTTTTTGATAGTTTAATGTGTATATCCTCCTTTCACCCTTGTACATTCAAGGACTTTAGGTCGAGTGGCAATGCACTATCAGACCCTTGGTCACTTAGGAATGTAGGGAAACTTGGATTTGTATGATTTGATTGCCAATTATGCTCACTTATGTTCAATTATACATCAAAACCCTAATTATGCAAATACGGAAGCAAATGGACAAATTACTAAAAATGCTGCGATAGAAAGATGTAAAATGATAGATAGATGTGCACTTGTTTTCAAGGTTTAGAAGCAGAACAGTCAGGGACTAATGAGCGGGTGCCCTAATCCAGTGCCCTGATTTTTGTTGGGATCTGGGAACTTGATCTGCAACCTATTCCTGATGTCACAGAGATTTCTCCATTGCGGAATCCAGAGGACTAATGAGTGGGCAGCCAAGTCTAGGACCCTATTTTCAACTCTAATATGTGAATCCAACACTCTGCAACACTCTCCTGCAACTCCACTTTTCCTGCTTCTTCAACCTATAACCTGTAATCACAAAAAAATTGGGAGGGGGTTGTGGTGTATAGAGGCTTGCCTCAGTCAAGTCCCAGAGAGACATTCAAGTCTTCCGAACACTATTGTCAGATAGAGAGTACGTGCCCTTGTGAGGCAGAGGCAAAAACCAAATGATAAATGCTCAAAAACACAAATGATGTCACCTTGTAATGAAGATCTCATGGAAGGAAGAAGCTCTTCATGCCATGAGGAGATGGATGCTCAAATCTGCAAATACAAATACATAAACAACATAAATCTGCTCTTGCTACAAAATGAATGCCTTGAATCACCTTAACATAAGCTTGTCAATCCAAAATGCCATTTGGTTTCTAAATGAATGCCTAAACATGCTTATATATGCAACTACAAACACTCCTACCAAGAATTTCATAATTCAAACTTACCATGTCGGCATAGGACCTAAATAACAGTCATAAGACGACACTCAAAATTTGGGACTGACCCAAAATAGGGCAGGACTAGGGTGCGAGCACCCAAGTCCACCCTCCCTATTTTGGTTAGGGTTAGGTTCAAGGTATCCCCCTAGGTCCCATTTGTCATGAAATTTAGGGTTCATTTCATCGGGATGTCAAAATATGATGCAAGATGTCCTAAATACAGATAAAAGACCCAGGAGCTAAACCTTAAGAGGGAAAAGTCCCCAAGGGGACATTTTTCAGTGTTACATTTAGCCCCCACTTTAATGTATGTATAAATGCGAGGCCAATACATGCATTAAAGTACAGTCAACAAACACAACAAACATGCTAAGCACAAATAAGACATGCCAAACACATTGAAGACAATGATAGGCACGTAAAACACAAAGAAGACAGTTACAATCATGCAAAACACGGAGAAAACATCAAATGCATAGAAGATAGTTAATGCATGGAAGATATGAATGATTTCTTTTCTTTTCTTTTTCTCATATATATGAAATGCAGATACAAGTACAAGGAAAGTAAACATACCTCCCATAATGTAGGAAGCACTCATCGCATTGGTCTTTAAACTGCATATATGGGGCAACACACACACATGACATACCAAACCTCCTAAAATGTAGGAAGTACTTATTGCGCTAGTCTTTAGACTGCATATGGGGCAACAGACATGCCAAACAAAGCAAGCACGCCAAACACACACACTTTGAAGACATGGAGAAAACACGGTAGACAAGAGATGGAGTGTTCCTATTTCTAGGCTCATCACCATCTCAGGCACATTACAGGCACACACTGATGATTGGATTCACCACAACAATCGCCGAAGACACGTTAAGGGTTGAGTTAGTCACATAACCACTTCCCACCTCCTGATGAGGACTTTTTGAAAATGATAGGATGGGCACTCTCCACAAGAGATACACCACCCCCGTCTCCGTAAAGGGCTTAAGATGATTGATTGATTGATTACAAACAAACTCAGAGTGTAGGAGGGACTCATCACCACCAGTCTTTAAACTGAACCTGAGGACAAGCACATTGCTAACATCTACAACAAACAACTTACTTTATATATGCCCCCACCTTAAGGTGGTTGATATCATGCATTGATATCAAGCACGTTAAGGTAGGAAGAAAACACACAAGGGAACACAAACTTTCGCAAAGCCCATGCACCCCAGATGTGACATGTACTTTATGATCGCCAAATGTTCCCACAAATACATCCCTACAAGAAACATGTTAGTGTCTACATAATCATGATAAACAATAACATCAATGCATATGATCAGTCACACAAAGAGCCAAGGTTATACTACAAATTCTGAGATCGAGGATAACCGTGGGGCTATATCACAAAATCTCAGAACCAAGTGTCACCAAGGCAAGATTCAAAGACAAACAAAGTGCACAAAGCAGTAGTATTGTTAAGGTTTGTAAGTGAGATAAAACATCATCAAAATCACTACGTAGAAAGCACAGAGTGCTTCTACTAGCCAAGCATCGGATAAGATATACAACCCCATCGTCATAGTAGGAACTAAGTCCAATTTTTGATTTCTCACTAAAGGGATGCTAGGTCTTCATCAGTATAAATGTTTTTTCGTCATCTGCCCACTAGATAGAAACACTAGAGGAAGGTAAACAATAAATCAGAGAGGAGAAACAAGTGTCTTAGGGACAATCATGTAGGAGGGTGCCCCCAAGTCACCAACTGCAACGCTATGTCCGTAAGACACATCACACAACAATGAAATCAGAGAGAGGCAATATAGAAGAATGATGATACAAATAGAAGAAGGTCACAACAGAGTCAGTCTCCTAGTATCCCAGACCTTACAAGAGAATTAGGGGTCATCCCGAGAGGCCTAAACAACACATAACACATCACGGGGGAAACACATCACGAGAGATGAAGGGTTAGAAATAATTACTAGGTAGGATCTTTGAACTACGTATTGTCATCAAGAAAGTCATCGTCATCTTCACACTCCCAAATGTTAGAGGAAAGTGGGACATAAGGTACCATAACCCAATTCTTGTCCCTGTCTTTAGATTGTTCATTCTTAGGATCATCTTTGTTTGGTTCAATGTTTGGATCAATGTTTTCTTGTTGAGATGCAAGGTGTATGGCATAAGCTTGTCTTCTTCTCCTTCTTTCTCTTGCTTTTCTATTTCTTTTTCTCTTATCACTTATCTCTTGTAAGATAGGGCTTTGCTCTTTCATGGGTTTGTGCATTTTAGAAGAGGGAGCACCAGGATCAAATCTCATTTGTCTAGGTGGAATGCTTTGTTGTCAAAAATTACCTCCCAATCCTTGTAAGGATGGCGGGGGAGGAACCTCAGCATAGGGACCTTGTCCTTTCGGTCTAGGGTTCTCTTCAAATGCAGGTTGCTTGTCTTTTGTTATTTTATACATAGAAGGACCGACCATTGGATGTAATAGTTTTACTTTGTAATTTCTATAGCTCAAGAAGTTAAAGTCTATTCGTGGCTCCAGTTCCTTTCCAGATTTGTCCCAAAAATAATCTAATGTACAATGTTTTCTTGTAATCAAAGGTTTATACTTGTTGCAGGGTATAGTAAGCACTTGTCCATTCAAAGGAAATTTTAGGCAATTGTGAATTGTTGAAGGAACGACATTCAGAGATTTTAACCATGGATGTCCAAGTTTTATGCAAAAGAGATTAGAAACAAGGACAACATCAAACCATTGTTCTACATGTTTCTCAAATATGGCAACCAATAAAGATATCTTCCCAGAAGTGTTTACAAAGGTTCCCTTATGTGTTTTAATCATCATATCCGAAGGGTCGTAAGATCCTTGCATTAATTGATGTGAAAAGAGGAACTCTTCGATAGCTACATTGGTCATGCAATTAGGATCAATAAGGGTTCCATCCACTAGGTTTCCCATTATTTTCACAGTGATGTAAAGAGGTCCTTCAGTATCTCCGATTGTTCTATCATGAGGTGTAAACACAATTTCAGGTTCAGGGGCCTTTCTCTTCATGTAAGGTCTAGGAGGAAACCTATTGTTGTTTTTGTGATTAGAGGCCATGAGTATATGCTAAAATTAATGCAATGTTAGTTTTTAAAAGTTTTCCAAAAGTGTGAACAAGACAAGTGCAAAACTAATGCAAAAATGACCTAAAATGCTTGATTTTTTGTACTTTTTGAATGCAAATATATGAAAGAAAAGGTATTGTGAGGAATTTGATCAGGGAAAACAAGTAATATGTTTGATATTAGTCCAATATAGTAGTAATATCTGTCACAACACATTATTGATGCAAATCTAAGATGGTGACAAGTCAAAACCTAGTGACAATACACTAAAATATGTGATTTTTTCACCAAATCTCAATGCAAAAGAGCATGAAAAAGGGTGTTGTGAGGAAATTGATGATGGAAAAAAAATTATAATAGTAATAACAGCCACCTAATGCCAAAAAATCCATCACAACACGCTTATAGTGCCACTCAAGGTCAAACCCTAGTGAAAATATAGCAAAAATATGCAATATTTCACAATTTTTCAACTCCAAGACTTAGCAAAAGAGGTGTTGTAAAGAATTTTAGGAGGTGAAGAAAATAATAGCAATTATATCAGTCACCTACAATCCTAAAATATTTTACAACATGCTTGGAGTACAATCTAGGTCAAACCCTAGGGCAAATATAGCAAAAATATGCAAATCTTCACAATTTTTCAACTCCAAGACCTAGAAAAAGGGGTGTTGTAAAGAATTTTAGGAGGTGCAGCAAATAATAGCAATGATATCAGCCACATAAAATAATAAATCTTTTACAACATGCTTGGAGTGCAATCTAGGTCAAACCCTAGGGCAAATATAGCAAAAATATGCAAATTTTCACCAAATTTTTGATACAAGAGCCCAATAAAAAGGTGTTGTGAAGATTTTTAGGAGGGGAAACATATAATAACCTTGATAAAATCCAATTAGTGCAAAAATATTCTTCACAACATGCCTATGGTGCAAATTTTGAGAGTCGATAAGGTCAAATCTAGTGAAAATCAAGGTTTTTCAAACCCTAGGTTTTGAGATCTTGATGCAAAATGCTATATGAATGTCCTATAGTCTGATTTATGATGAAAATTAAGTCTACTCAGATCTGAAAATAATTTTCAAACCCTACCATGCAAAATGCAAGTGCAAATCTAAGGAAAAATCAATGAGAATGCTAGTTTTTGTTGAAATTTTCTATGTAAAAATGCAAATTTTTAAGATCTAAATGCAAATTTAAACTAAAATGCAACACTACGTCCAAATGCAAATTTGAATGAGTGTCTAAGATCAGTATAAAAATCTGAAGCAAGATTTTACCTACAAACCCTAGTTTTTGGAATTACTAGGTTATATGAAAAATTTAAAATTTCTAACAAAACCCTAGCAATTTTATGATGAAAATGCAATGCAAGCTTATTGAATTTTTATAATTTCTACAATTTATCTCAGATCTAATACAAAATTCAGAAATTTGATGAAATTCAAATTAATTAATGCAACATGCAAACCCTAAAATGTAATTTTTTTCAAAATTTTCAAAATTTCAATTTTTTTTGTAATTTTTCCAATGCAATAAGATGAATGAATAAAATCAAAGCAAATTTGACGAAAAACAATCAGCAAGGTGCAAAAAAGTCCAACAACACGGGTTCACCAAAATATAAAGGGTAAAATTTGGATAATTGGTTTTTGATAGTTTTGGGTATATCCTCCTTTCACCCTTGTACATTCAAGGACTTTGGGTCAAGTGGCAATGCACTATCAGACCCTTGGTCACTTGGGAATGTAGGGAAACTTGGATTTGTATGATTTGATTGCCAATTATGTTCACTTATGTTCAATTATACATCAAAACCCTAATTATGCAAATACGAAAGCAAACAAACAAATTACTGAAAATGCTGCGACAAAAAGATGTAAAAAGACAGATAAATGTGCACCTGTTTTCAAGGTTCAGAAGCGGAATAGTCAGGGACTATTGAGAGGGTGCCCTAGTCCAGTGCCCTAATTTTTGTCAGGATCTAGGAACTTGATCTGCAACCTGTTCCTGCTGTCACAGAGATTTCTCCGTTGCAGAATCTAGAGGACTAATGAGCAGGCGCCCAAGTCCAGGACCCTATTTTCAACTCTGATCTGCGAATCTGACACTCTATAACACTCTCTTGCAACTCCACTTTTCCTTCTTCTTCAACCTGTAACTTGCAATCATGAAAAAATGGGGAGGGGGTTGTGGTGTTTAGAGGCTTGCCTTAGTCAAGCCCTAGAGAGACATTCAAGTCTTTTGAACACTGTTGTCAGATAGAGAATGCATCCCCTCGTGAGGCAGAGGCAAAAACCAAATGATAAATGCTCAAAAACACAAATGATGTCACCTTGTAGTTAAGATCTCATGGAAGGAAGAAGCTCTTCATGCCATGAGGAGAGGGATGCTCAAATCTGCAAATACAAACACATAAACAACACAAATCTGCTCTTGCTACATAATGAATGCCTTGAATCACCTTCACATAAGCTTGTCAATCCAAAATGCCATCTGGTTTCTAAATGAATGCCTAAACATGCTTATATATGCAACTACAAACACTCCTGCCAAGAATATCGTAATTTAAACTTACTGTGTTGACATATGACCCAAACAAGGGTCACAAGCCGACACTCAAAATTTGGGACTAACCCAAAATAGGGCAGGACTAGGGTGTGGGCACCCAAGTCCTCCCTCCCTATTTTGGTTAGGGTTAGGTTTAAGGAATCCCCCTAGCTCCCATTTGTCATGAAATTTAGGGTTCATTTCATGGGGATGTCAAAATATGATGCAAGATGTCCTAAATGCAGATAAAAGACCTGGGAGCTAAACCTTAAGAGGGAAAAGCCCCCAAGGGGACATTTTCTGATGTTATAATGGTGAAAAATGAATAACATCTTCATCAGTCACATTTTTCTCCTCTAAGATCCCGCTACAATAATAGATGCTTGCTTTGTAGTTGAAAACCTTTTGCCCTTTATTTGCAAAACCATCATTCTCTACAACTCTTGCATACCATTTTTTTGCTTCTTGTTATCGCATTGGTCCTTGTGCACTGAGGACAGGGGCTAGCATTAGCAAGAGTGGTAGATGAAACCTCATTCCAACCCAATTCTGCTTTCGTTCTTGGATGATAGTGACCAATTTCTTTGCCCTTGCAAATTTCCATCTTAGATTAAGTGGGAAGATGGGCTTCTGACGTTTGAAGCAATCAGACAAATCCTCATAACAAAGAATACAACTCTGAGATGCTGTAGAGGGAAGAAAGTTGGCAACTTCTTAGAAATCTACAATGCAGGAGTTTAAATTATCCACATATTGGTCCCTTATACCTTGCCCATAAAACTAGACTTTGAAAGTCTTGATATACCGTGTGGTTTTAGGGCATTCATGCCTCATCATAAGACCGATGTTTCTGGCTGTTGTGTTGTACTCCTCCATTCGATCCTCACATTCCTTGTTATTTATTAAAAGAGAAAGATAACTCTGAAGCTAGAGCTCCCCCACATAATTTTAACATGGAAGTATTAACATGACCCATGATATGCCCATGTTGAAAGAACCCACATAGAAGATTTTGCTACTCTTTAGGGTTTTGCATGTAGGTTTCCATGAATTATTTATCATTTTAAAAATCAAAGAGTAAATTGCAGCTAATGTGTACCAACTTCCATCGTAAGAATTGTTCCCTTAAGATTAATGCATACACACCTGAGGGTTGCCATTGTGCTAAAAGGGTCTCCCTTGTTTCACAGGCAAGGGCAATTCTTTCTTCAGCTATGGTCTTCTCTCTTGGAGGGTCTCTAGATCTATCCAGAGCTGTGTATTCTCCTTCCTGAGCTGGGCATTATCTTGAGAGAGTTGCATGTTGACTTCATAAATTCGTAATACTGTTGGTGCATGGGGGTTGTGTTGGCCATTGAGCAAGAGTAGCAATTTGGGCTCTCTGATGCTCCAAGTCTTTTTGTAGTTCAGAGACTATTCTGTCTCTTTCTTCTTTTTCTCGAACAACTTTCTACAAGTTTTGCTCTTGCTCTGCATCCCTAGTCCTTAGTAGCTGAGTCAGGGTTTCTAGCTATTTTTGGCACTCCCTCAAGTCATGCTCAACCTTTGAAAGGGCTAGAGCATGGAGGCTTTGTTGTTCCTCCTCCCCTCTAGTGGAAATATCAACCTATGGTTCTTTCCCTTTCCTCCAGAGAGGTTCATAGGTTTCCTCTTTTCTTTGTGCCTCGAGGGTGGAGAGACTTCCTGAAATTGTGGCCACCTCCTACCCTACTTCAGTCCTCCTTTTCCATCCGATGAAATAACAAAGGTTTTGGTATGGCGTGTTGGTGTAGGGGCAGAGGCAACAATTTATTCACCTTTTTCTTTCTGGGTAGATTGCTCCACAACTCTCTGGAGTCACTTGAAATGGTGTGCTAGTGGCTCCATTGAAACTAAAATAGTAGAGGTTTAGGGTTTCTTGGTTTTCTTTTTCTTGGGCTTTAATTTGAGGAAATCCTCCCATTTTTCCTGACCATTTTCCTGTTGGATGAAGTGTTGTTTGATAATCAAGTAAATCAAACTGTGATGGCTGATTTTCCCATCAATTCTTTTCACCTTAGCCATCATGTTTAGCAAACATGTGTGTAAGTAAGGAGGGATATTTATCAAGCACCTGGGTCTGTTTGCTCCATGTTGTAAGTGAATTAACATGCGCATACCAGAGCCCCAAACAACCCCATACTGTCCTTCACAAGTGAAGAACTTCATGATTCATAAAACCATAGTCCTCCATGGTTCCTAGAGGTTGGTCCTTTTAATTCCCTTAGTTGCTCCTTTGCTAATGATGTACCGTGGCAATGGCTCTGGAGAAACATGGAAGCTTTGAATTAATTCTTCGTATGAAGGTTTGGTTTGAAACAAATATGCTCCTACTTTTGGTATTTCTAAAATTTGGCTAATAACAACACAACTTACATGAATCCTTACCCCTTTTACTATATAGAAGGTTCGGTGGAAGTTAGTGATGAACTCCTCCACCGACTCTTCCTCATAACCTTCAAATTTGTAGAGAAACCCCAGCCAAACCACTTGTTATAAAATATTAGCACTGGCTTGATCCAAGGCTGCATTCTCTGGTTTTGCCTTTCGCTTGTTGCCCATTGTTGTATAGCTCAATTACTGGATGTCTTTTAGCTGATGCAAAATAGGGTAGAGAGGAGAAGTTGTTGTGTTTGCGACTATGGAGATATGAATTTAGCAAGTTTTCAAACTATTTTTCCAATTGATGATGACATCAACACCCAGAATGTGGGAGAACTCCACAATTAACTTCATCATTATTTCAGGACTAATGACGTACAAAGTGGAAATGTTCGACTTGTACTTCAAACGACTTACTTTTAAGTTGTTGTGTGTGTGAGGTCTTGTTGAGCTGCCATCTTTAATATTGCGTCTATTCGAATATGGAGTTGATGACAACTCTTGCTTGCCCAAGATTCTCATAATTATGAACCATAATCAATGGCCATTAATTACACAAGTTAATCATTATTATCATTTGAAACATATTAATTTCTATTTATGGTATGCTGATGAGAATCTGGTGTCATGATTATACGGTACATACCCCTACCAACTGTCCTTGGAAATGTTCCTATGTCACATATCCTCTTTTGAATGATTATGTTGGTTTACCGTGCCACGTAATATGTGTGTTTGCAAAAGGAAAGTACATGTTGGACATGCAAGGGGGTACATGACACATATATATACATTAAGATGATTATAATTATTTTAAGAAAGAAAATATATTCATGCAGTGTAATTACTTCCTGAGACAATATCATTTCAACTTTTACCAAACTCGCTTTTCAAGTGTAGGCATGATTTGTCATGCATCAGTATCATCGTGGTAATATCTATTTCCATCTAGAGTCATCTGGAGCCGTTTGGATCTTTTCAATGTATGATTCAAAACCTGTAGAAACTTCAGAAGGAGTCTTATTTTGATGAAGAGGAAATTCCCAATGAAAGACCACCATTTTTGGTTTTCAATCTTCCCTACTAGGTAAGGATGCCATTTCTGGTTTTGAACCTTGCCCCTTTTTTTAGAGGAGAGGCCTTCATTTCTAGTTTGCAACCTTCCTATTTTTATTTGGTTGTGAATTTTTGAGGGATTAAATCATAACCCCCATGGAAGAGAGATCCTCCATGGTGAAATGTTCAATCTGAGATTGCAATTCAGCAGAGAACTCTTCCTTAGATGCTGGCTTGTGATATAACTTTAATCTATGTCCATTTACTAGAACTCATTGGTCTCCATCAATAGGTGATAGATGCACAACACCATTATGAAAGTCTCCTTTATTTCAAATGGTCCCAATCATCGAGTGTGCAATTTCCCTTTGAAATCTTGATATTTTGAATCATAAAGTAAAGCCCAATCCCCTTTCTTGAATCGCTTGTTGAGGATGTGTTTATCATGCGATTCTTTCCTTTGTTGCTGAATCAACTTTCTATGATGTAGTGCTTCCATTCTCATTTCCTCCAATCTATTTAGCTGCATGATCCTATGCTGTTGGGCTTCTGTCAAGTTAATACCTACTTCAAGTGTTGTTCTCAGAGTTTCCACTCCATATTCAATAGGGAGCACCGACCGTTTCCCATAAACTAACTCATAAGTAGTGAAGTTAGTAGTGGTTCTCCATGTGATTTTGTAGGCCCAAACAACTTCTATCATTCTTTTTGCCCAATTGGTCCTCTTCTCTAAAATTGTTTTTGTAAGGATATTCTCCAATTCCCTGTTTGTTACCTGTACTTGACCATTACTCTAATGATGGTATGGGGAAGATTTTTGATGACTGATTTGATACCTATCCAAAAATGCTTTGATCATGACAGACATGAACTATGGTCCTTGACCAGAGACAAGGACCCTTGGAACTCCGAACCTTTGTAAAATGTGCTTGTACAGAAAATTTCCTACTTTTTCTTCTTTTGCAGCTGGTAGAGATTTGGCTTCAACCCATTTGGTGGCATAATTTGTGCAGACCAGGATATAATGGTTACCTCTAGAAGTTGGGTCAATAGGTCCTACAAAATCAATTCCCCATTTTTAAAATGGTTTAAGGACCACTTGACGATGGAGAGGCATTTCTCCAGTTGGTGTAAGACACCTCCTCGTTGGCTATGGTAACAATTATAGAACATTTTGAGGAATACAATGAATTGGAGGAAAATAATGAATCATCCTCCTACTGTGTCACACAATAGGTCTCCAAATGGCTCTAAAGAGATCCGAAAGACTCCATGAGAGTGTTTAACTACCCATATTATGAAGAAGTTGCCTCTAATCTGAACTATAAACAAGCAAAAACATTACACCAAATCATGCCTCATTGCTATCCTTTAAATACATTAATCAATCCTTATAGGGCAATCCATTCTGTCCATTCTAGTACAAAACAAATAATTGTCTAGCTAAACAAATAACTCTCCATAAACAGTTGGTTGACAGAAATCAAAGAAGTAAGATTAATAGAGCTACTGCAAAACCATACACGAGCCTTTGTGTGGGAATACAAGGATATGAGAGGAATCCATCCTAGTGTGTGTGTGCACCATATTTACACAGAAGATGTTTGTCCTATAAGATGAAATCAAAACCATTCAACCTTTGTTTCCACAATACAAGTTCAACAGAGTAAATCGGTGTTGTTTCACAAAGGTGAATT
The DNA here is from genome assembly GCA_027924645.1 of Cunninghamia lanceolata. NCBI lineage: Eukaryota > Viridiplantae > Streptophyta > Pinopsida > Cupressales > Cupressaceae > Cunninghamia > Cunninghamia lanceolata. Next base: position 3,924,011 of record BSBN01000042.1, read on the forward strand.
TTTCAAGAACATAACTCTTTTTGGTATTTTTAGAATTGAAGAACAACCTATAGATATCTAAATATTGAATCACACATATAAAAAAACACATTAACTAATTTTGACACACATAAAGAAAATAACAAAAGCAAAAAGGTGTACTGAGAGATCTCCTCCGTTGGGTAAGCGGTCTTGATTTTCCCAGCAGGAAGGATCTTTCTATGCTAAAATAACTTCAACAAAAATTCCTCTTTATTTGCATTGAATCAAAAACCCAATGGACATGGATACACAATAAAACAAAGAAAATCTCCCTTTAGGAAAATAGTAATTCACACTTAAAATTGAAACTAACTCTAAGAATCTACCTGGATCACACTAGTAGAAAAATAGATATAAATGACTAAATAAACTACCAAAAATTGGTCATGTGACCAGTAGTTTGGTCACATGATCATTGATAGTTTATTGCCAGTCATTTATCTCACTACCAAATTTATGACCAAACAAATTTTAGTCATTAATTTGGTAGTATATTTAGTCATCAATTTGGTAGTATATCTAGTCATCAATTTGGTAGTATATTTGGTAATTTGGTAGTATATTTAATCATCAATTTGGTAGTATATTTAGTCATTGATTGTTGTTAACTGGTCATTTATTTAGTTATTTACATTAATTTGTAGTATATTTAGTCATCAATTTGGTAGTATATTTGGTAATTTGGTAGTATATTTAGTCATTAATTTAGTCATTGTAATCATTAATTACCATCAATTGGTAGTATATTTAGTCATTTGTATTAACTATTTTCCGTCCATTGGTAGTATATTTGGTCATTTTAATCATTATTTTTCCATCAACTGGTCATATATAAATAACTAGTACATGATAAACATCAACTATGCCATTTTTTGTTGATAAACTTCAATAAATCTGCTCAAAGGATTGAAACAACAATGCTGGAAAATAATTCACTACATATTCAAACTGTATATAAAGTATGTTACAAAGAACTCTATATATAGAGTTTTCAAGACATAATCTTTCTGCAGTATGCAAACTGCTAATTTATTATGCTTTTAAAACTGAAAAAAACTAAAACTAAAGCTAAAAAGTCATCAGTGTTAATGCATGTCTTCAGTGATGCCATTGTTGCACATGGGGTGGGCTGTAAATGCATCTAGAAGGCACTGGTTTTGCAATTTCTCCTTGCTTTGTACCTGTCCACAATAAAAAACTCAAAATTTGTTAATATTTTTAAAATATTTATGAAACTTTGAAATATGAAAAATAAAGTTGGATGATAAGGAATTTTACAACAATATAGGCATATATTATGAAAGTATTCAAGAAGAAATGCATATATAGGTCTGATAGTCAAACTCCATAGTTCATTTATTCATATTTGATTGAAACACAATATGATCTATGCAAAGGTAACCCCTAGTCATATACAATTTCAACTGAACAACATTGAGGACTGATGTTCAAGTTTGACTCACACAAATAATGCTACAGCCATATGAAATTTACGAGTAATTACTAATCTGTTTGCAACAACAAATGATAATATTTATATAAATACTTTCAAACCTATAGGTGCTCATGCCAGGAAAGACTTTGCCTTTGTGGCTCCTCACAACTGATGACGGTAATATGAACTTAGAATGCTTACAATCAGAAATGATTTCCACAATAAAAAAGGCTATAAAATAAAAACTTATATAATATCCCTGAACATTTACATTAAGAGAATATTAAAAAATAATAATTAATAGAGGCATTTTTTAAAACCCTTTTCAATAAAACCATTTTGTGCAGACATTGCAATTAATGCATTCAACTTACAAGAGAATTGGCTCACATATAAAATTTGACAAAATGCATGCAAGAAAAACTAGAATAATTGATTATAAAGAGAAATCAGAAATGTGATTTTATATGAATTCTTCTTTCCTGTAAGCAATATCAGACAAATTCTAGAGCACAAGTTTCCATTCAAAAATTAACATGGAAGTAAGATTGTTGGGCTTTCCTACAGCTGATTACTAGGTGTGCTAATTTACAAAATCATTTTCTCTGTACACCTAGATAAGAATGAATCCTTACCACATCACGGCTAGCAAGTATGGCATACATAGCAATGTATCCTGCACCAGAATAAAAATCAACTCATTTTCTTAGGTCTTAAATTTTGAAAAGTATAAATACTGCGATTTCATCATATATGATATATGTTTTCAAACTCTAAGAAATTATTTGCTCCCTAAAGTAATCCATAATTCTTCCCATTTTATCTGAAGACTATTTCATAGTGGATTTGTTTCCAAAAATGAATACCAAAAAAATATTTGCACTTAAACATTGTCCTTGTTAATTTGAGTTATTTCATTGTGAATTAAGACCTACAAAAATTTGGCCAAGACAAGTGGATGCATAAATTACCACTATAGCGGCCCATAAGCTTCACAAGACCCACACCATATTAAACACTCTCTACTTCTACGTGAGCTACATTGATTTCCCTTTGTGCTTCCTCCACAGCAGTGTCAAATCCAAATGACTTTCTATGACTTGAAAATCAGGTCCAATGAAAACCGGTTGACATATGAAGAACAATATCCACATTCACGACTTTATGAGATTGTTAAATAAACACATCAAGCTAATATGAACTGATCTGAGATAATTTAAAAGTTCATAATCCAAATATATGAAATGGTTGCTAGATTGGAGTCTTGAAATTCATATTTGTGATATTATATATCAAATTTTGTTAGTTAAGGTTCACCATACCGCAATATCATTATCAATGGTCTTAGAAATTCTAGCAATGACCACTTTCAAGCCAGGCCTTTGGATTCCCTACACAAAATTTTAACATTCACAACAACAAACATACATCACACAAAAACACTACAGATGAATTGGTAAGATAATGGAGCAGATATAAAAATATTTCAACAGGTGGCAAATGGAAATAACCTTCATTATCAAAAGAAGAATTCAAAAGTCATTTTTAAATAACAACAAACTCATGGCACATTGAACCATTTCACATTCATGAAACCACCAAATCTCACGAATAGATACTTAAGCAACATGATAGATGAAAAAGATTAGATGTTTTCCATATACATTGAGGAAGAAGTCATAATTCTTGAACATAAAAGGCCCTAAGGCTTCTTGAAATCACTTTTAGACCCTCTGTAAGATATATCTACTAAACAATTTAAGAGTTGAACTCTGGGGTTCCTTGGTGGGGTGTTACATAAAGGGGCCAACCTATTTAAGAGGTGAGCTCTCCCTATGTTAGTTTAGGATTTAAATGATCATTCATCTCCTTGAGATGTTCAACCCTTGAACATCTTATAATATCTATGCCCTATAGAAAATTGAAGTGCCTCCACTAGTTGATCATGAGTGCTTAAAGTCAGTTGTCTACCCTTGCAAAAGGTTGATGCCTAGTTTGGATTCTAAACAAACAATTAACCTGACTTTGAATGTTGATCTTAATTCTACCCATACCAAAATAGGTTGGAATGCTCTTGCAAGAAGGCCATAATGACTTGGTGTAGGAAATAATGTGTCAACAGACCCATTTCCTACTTAACTAATCCATTGGAGCGATTTTAGTTGTCATAAAAATAGGTCTATTTTTAGGATGCCTAGATGAGATGTCATAGAATCAAATCATATTCCTACATCTTTGTATAAATATATACATAAATAGTTAGAGATGGTTTCTTAATAATTGAAGAGATAGGCTTCATACATCAATTCTCATAGATTTATTTAGAACTAAGCATAATATACAACTTTATGTTATATTTCTAAAATAGTTGCCAATCTTCTATCTTCTTTATTTTTCATTGTTGAATATTCCTTTGCATATTATTTCCAGCTCACCTTTTCAGATATATCTGCCAAACAATCTTCAAAATATCTGTTGCCATTTCCAATTAGAGGTCATTGTTTGATCTTCCTTTACCATATCACTGAAGTCGTCATCTTCATTCTAGTGGATCTCCAATTCGTAGCCACGGCTATCTCTGAGGATGCATACCTTGGTCATTTTTTAGCTCTGCACAAGGACATTTTTTTGACCTCACAAGCTTAAATCCTTTGCAGATCCTACGCAGCCTCTTTGTCCACTTTGTTTAGCTCTTGGTGCCCCAATTTTTTTTGGATCGACCTCAAATCTCCATATTTTGATCCAAGACCTCAATTTTGTGTTCAGGGACCTCCATATTTGGTATAGCAATCATTGTTGTTTTTTTGCTTTGGCCAGGGTTTCAACTTCAAGGTAGTTATTACACAAAAATTCTCCATGGAGGTCGATTCTCCACTTTGTTTGTTGGTTTTTTCCACCTGATAGTCAGGAGACAACTAGTATCGGCAAGTCAAAGAGATTTCCAACCCAGTCACAATGATATCACCAAGTCCCATCGATATTGCTATGTCAAAGAGACCACATTTAGAGTCAGGCCGATATGGCAAGGTCCCGCCGATGGAGGATATCGGGATATCGAGGGGACACCAAATGGACTCCCACCGATATGCAAATCTCCTGCCAACGCCGTTTCCTTCCCGCTGTTGAACTTCAAAGCACATCCATTAATGATGGAAATGGTTCACAACTCTCACAACAATTTCTCGTGCAACAGTCTTGGAGATAAGTTTCATTAAAAGAACATTGTCCCTATTTGAAATAATGAAAATGGTTCACAGCTATCACAACAATTTCTCTTCCAACAATCTTGGAGATAAATTTCATTGCAGTGTGACAATTAGCATATATTCCTCTATCTTTCATCAATCTCCTTATCATTTGAACCTCGCCCCAGCTGCCCACTTCTGCATAGATATTTGAGAGAAGAACATAAGTCGTAGCATTTTTAGGATCCAAATAAAAAAGCAGCATCACTGTAAATTCCCCTAAGCTTATATTCATATGTAATCTATAGGCACCAAGAAAACACATCCACACAACCAGCACAGATTTAACTGGCATCTTAATGATAAAGTTTAGGGTTTCCTCAAGATAGCCAACATGAGCAAGAAGGTCAACCATGCACACATAATGATCAATTGTAGGTGTAATGCAATAAGGGTTACTCATGTGATTGAAGTATGTATAGCCCTCATCCACTAAACCTGTATGGCTGCATGCACATAGAACACAAGCAAAGCTTACAATGTCAGGGTATGTTCTAGAGTGCTTCATTAATTCAAAGATTTTAAGAGCATCCTTGCAAAATCCATTTTGTGCATATCCTGCAATCATGGCATTCCATGAGATCACATTTCTTTGAGGCATTCTGTCAAACAGTTGACGTGCTTTGTCTATGCTTCCACATTTTGCATACATGTCTACCAGGGCAGTTGCAACTACAACATCTAACAAAATTTCTCTATCCTTTATGCTTTGATGGATGTCCATACCTTGTTCAAAAGTACATGTTTTGGCACAAGCAAGAAGAATGCTGGAAAAGGTTGTGGAATCCAGATTTACTTCTACCAATTGCATTTGCTTGAAAGTTTCTAAAGCCTTTTCAACAAATCCATTTTGTGTATATCCTGCAATCATTGCATTCCATGCGATGACATCTCTTTTAGGCATTCTGTCGAACAGTTCACATGCCTTGTCTATGCTTCCACATTTTGCAGACATGTCTATCAGAGCATTTCCAACTATAATATATGATAAAATTCCCCCTTCCATTATGCTTTGATGGATGTCTATACCCTATTCCAAAGCTCCCATTTTGGTACAGACAGGAAGGATGCTAGCAAAGGTTGTGGAATTTGGCTTAACACCTGCCAATTGCATTTGCTTGAATGTTTCTAAAGCCTTTTCAATAAATCCATTTTGTGTATATCCTGCAATCATTGCAGTCCATGAGACCACATCTCTTTGAGACATTTTGTCAAACACTTCACGTGCCTTGTCTATGCTTCCACATTTTGCATACATGTCTATCAGAGCATTTCCAACTATAATATTTGATATGCCCCCTTCCATTATGCTTTGATGGATGTCTATACCCTGTTCCAAAGCTCACATTTTGGCACAGACAGGGAGGATACTGGCAAAGGTTGTGGAATTTGGCTTAACACCTGCCAATTGCATTTGCTTGAAAGTTTCTAAAGCCTTTTCAATAAATCCATTTTGTGTATATCCTGCAATCATTGCAGTCCATGAGACCACATCTCTTTGAGACATTATGTCAAACACTTCACGTGCCTTGTCTATGCTTCCACATTTTGCATACATGTCTACCATGATAGTTGCAACTACAACATCTGACACAATTCCTCTATCTTTTATGCTTTGATGGATGTTAACACCCTGTTCCAAAGCTCCCATTTTGGCACAGGTAGGGAGAATGCTGGCAAAGGTTGTGGAATTTGGCTTTACACCTACCAATTGCATTTGCTTGAAAGTTTCTAAAGACTTTTCAACAAATCCATTTTGTGTATATCCTACAATCATGGCATTCCATGAGACCACATTTCTTTGAGGCATTCTGTCAAACAGTTCACGTGCCCTGTCTATGCTTCCACATTTTGCATACATGTCTACTAGTGCAGTTGCAACTACAACATTTGTAAAAATTCCTCTATCCTTTATGCTTTGATGGATGTCCATACCTAGTTCCAAAGCTCCCATTTTGGCACACGCAGGGAGGATTCTAGCAAAGGTTGTGCAATTTTTGCAAACCCTAAGGTAGTTGGTTGTGCTCTTACCCATATTGTTATCTTGCTGTACGAAGGCATTGTTTTGTAGTACTGTCAACAACTGTTAGGTGGGGACTTGTCAAAACCCTAGGTGTATGGTTATTATGTCCTAACACCTTACCTTGGGGGCCATTGCTAGGTCTTGCATCATGGTTAGGGTATTAATATACTAAGAGAGATTGGAGATATTCCATGTAAATGATGTCATAGTCAAACAAAGACTATCCAACCCTAGCGAGATGTTTCCCATTCTTGGTAAAGTGTTTCCACTTATGTGAAGCCATGGAAGAATAGGTTGATTAGATTTGAAGGAAACATGAGGCCAATCATTATGAATGCCAGTCCATCTTAGGTTGATAAAAGTGGGGGATAGTTATGAAGTTGGATTTGTTGTCATAGGGTGGTATTGTGGCCATATTGTCATGCCCAACAAGACTATCCTGGCCATAAGGGAATGCATTCATGTTATAGGATCACAAAGATAAATCATCATGCATATTGGATTCCAATCCAAGCTAGATTGGTATGGGTGGGTGTCTTAATATATAATTGTCATAGGATACATCAACATTGGGTTTTGTTGGTGTCTCATTCTTTGTAGTACCCACCTGACTGTTTGAGCTTCCTGAACAATGTCTTTCTATGCTACAGTACCAAGGGCCTGGGGTAAAAGGTAGTTTAGTCATTGAAGGAGGCAACATCTAATTTTGGAGGACTATCCTAGTTCAAGTTCCTTCATAGGATTGTCGTAAATACTGTAACAACCATGAGGGCATGGGCACTATTTGGAATATTTCTGACAATGCTTGAAGTGGAGTGACAATAAGTAGACCCTATCACAAACCTAGAAGGTCCAATACTATGACAACAATCTCAAGAAAGTTCTAATGCAAAGATGAAAATCAGTCCCCCATAAACAAAAGTCCTAAAATTTCCACCCCAAGTGTAATCAATAGTGAGACAACAACATGATTTTGTCAATCATATGTAATCACCACTAGTGGGGGGGTAGTCATAAAACTCCATGGACACTATTGTCATGGACTATCATATTAAAATAGGCATCAAATCTTGTGATAGTCACATTTGTATGCAGCCAAAGTACCTCCATAACAATCATATATGAATGATTGTTGCACTTATAAGATCATGAGATCCCCACAAAGAGGAAGGCTAAAGATTGCTATATCCATTTATTCAAAGCAAAGTGCTAGTGGAGACACCCACTCATCACCCTAAGATGCAAAACATAGTCAAATAGTAACTACAGTCTATTAAACATGGAGCAAAGGTGAACACAACCAATAAAGGTAAACTAAGCCCAAATAATAAAAACTCCTAAATCTTGGCTTCTCAAGGACAACATGGTTAAGTGTTTTAGAATCACAACTCTCAGCTAAAGAGCATGACATATTATAGTCTACACCCTGCTATTGCAGTGTGTTGGTTAGTAACAAAGACATACTATAGAAGACAATAGACAATATGGAAATTAAAAATGGCAAACCATTAAGGAAGTAGAGTGTTTCATCAAGTATACCTAACTTGCACAGTCATGAAATGTGGTTCATTTTTTCAATAATTATGATGCTTTCTCAGTTCATCCTAACATGCATAAAAATTTTCTAGACCATCATCATTCCCAAAAATTTCTACATACCAATGGATCAAGTAAGTAATTAGCAAGTAACAATGGATTGCTTTGTCATTCATTACCTACATTGTTCATGAAATCATCAACACACCAACATGCAAAGCACTTTTTCATGTCTTCACGTGCTCCATTACTACGAGGAACTTGAGCCACCACATAAGTGGGATCTACATACAAGAACCAAAAATGTTTTCATGATCAGAGACACGATGCCAAACACAATGCACAAGCAATAAAATAACCAATTTAACTAATACAATATAGATAACCTGGCGTAAAAATGATTCATTGCTTTCTACCCAATTAAGAGCAAACATTGATTATTTGATTTGAAATTGATGAATTTTAGCAAAACCCAAATAGTAAAAAATACATAAATATTTTGAGTTGCATCAATACTTCATTCTATGGGCACCCATATGGTCCCCCTCCTATAGCTATGGAGGATATGCATCCAACAATATAATATGAAGGGTAAAACCTGAAACATGTACTTTTGGCTGACTTCTTGCTTTAACTGAGATTGCAAGTTTAGTGGATGAGAGCTGTGCATACTTCAATCACGTTTGTAACCCTTATTGCAATACACCTACAATTAATCATTATGTGTGCATGGTTAACCTCCTTGCTCATGCTGGCTATCTTGAAGACACCCTAAACTTTATTATTGAGATACCTGTTAAATTTGTGCTAGTTGTATGGATGTGTTTTCTTGGTGCCTGTAGATCACATATGAATATAGGCTTAGGAGTATTTACAGCAACACTACTTTTTGATTTGGATCCTAAAAATGCTGCACAACTTATGTTCTTCTCTCAAACATCTATCCAGAAGTGGGCAGGTGTGGTGAGGTAAGGAGATTGATGAAAGATAGAGGAATTCAAAAAATTCCTGGATGCAATTGGATTGAAGGGTATAAAATGGTACATGCTTTTTGTGTAGGAGACAGATCACATCCATAGACAAAGGAGACCTATGCAAAGTTGGAGAAATTGGCTTGGAAGATGAAGGCAACAAGGTATTTTCCAGATTCAAGAATTTACTTAATGCTGTGGAAGGATGGGAAAAAGAATTATTTCTCTGCCACCATGGTGAAAAGTTGGAAATTGCATTTGGTTTGTTAAACATGCCCCATGGAACAACTATTAGAGTTGTTAAGAACCTTCGAGTATGTGCTGATTGCCACACTGAAACAAAATTTATCTCCAAGATTGTCACAAGAGAAATTGTTGTGAGATGTGAACCCTTTCCATCATTTTAAAAAGGGACAATGTTCTTGTGGAGATTATTGATGATGCTAAATGA